>PNEQ01085686.1:89989-132252 GCA_003012365.1 Medauroidea extradentata | reverse complement strand
ATATATCATCTCACTAATCTCAGGTTTGGGGCACCAAATACGTTTCCGCGAAACCTTTACTCTCTGAAACTTTGTAATGTCAATAAAGTTAAAGTGAATATTTTGACAATATATAATTGAGGGCACTGTCACCAATGGTTGTGCACAGGGTAAACAGATGTTTCTCATTCGATTAACCACTTACCTTAGACGTCTGTAACTACCCTAGAACGTCAAATTGGCAGTTTTATAAATAAGGCCCAGGAGAAGTCGCTGTTAGTGGCAGGGACAAACTTAAGACTGCTTTTCGCGTGGACAGCTATAGCTACTTATCCTGCTGCAGAATTAGTTCAACTAGCCGCTTGGACATTCTAACACTTGATGACTGAAGTACCAATCTTGTGTACAAAGAGGTTTTTCAATTAAAGTAAATATTATCAGTTACAAATAATACTCGCGAGCAAAGTCGCGGGGGACTGCTAGTTAATTATATAAAATTCAATAATGTCGATTTCGGTAGCTTTTATTTCAGTATTGTTGCATTTAAGTAAGAAAATACACGAAACTATATCGCGTAATTTCGCTGCGAACCATACAAGCAGCAAAGTAACTTTAATGTTGAATTATATGCAGCAACGACTAGTGATATTTTTCAAAGGTACAATTTTTAGTGCTCACTTTATCCTGGATGACCTATAGAAGACTGTCTTCAGTTGGAGAGTAGGCCTAACAAGCAAACAGAGTGAATATTGTCGCCAGTGGTGTGGAAATTCTTTCTTATCGCCCGATATAATCTCTTACAGTAATGGCCTCACTCTGCTGTCAAGCAAATAGTGCAACTCTCGCAAAGCTTAGTGGGTCATTAGATAGTCTAGACATAATTTAGCAGTAAGAGCCAGAGACAGGCTTTATTGTCTCGGGTTCCAGAGAATTATATTTTTAAACTCAGACGAGGGACAATAACGTAAAATTGCTCCTGTAACATTATTGCAAATTGGTTCTACTATGTAATCAAATTTTCTGAGACAAACGGTAAAGCTTATAAATGTTTTAGCTATTTAAGTACTTGAAAGGAAAATGCGTTAATTAACTAATAAGCTACAATCGTCCTGTATTTTGTATAAAGAAAATCAGAGTGTGTACTTAAAACCACATAAAACAAAGTTACAGGGCAATTTTGAAGTATCGGCTTCGTTTTTTTTTATACAAAATAACTACCGTCAAAAATTTAGAAACTCGGGCCCAATCCCAAGGTTCTTAGGTAGGCTGCGTTGTTGTATGTGAGGCACAAAACCGGTGGAGCGTTAAGAGTGACGTCGACCGGCGTATGTAATGTATTATCGCCTCTACACGCAAACCCAGCAACTGGCGCGCAGAGCTTTACTGTTATTCATTTTCCTATGGGACTTTGAGCGGTTACCGTATGATTTTATTTGCGATACTTATGGTTCAAATTCCAACGCTCATTTATATTTTTGTGTTTTTCGAATCGGTTGGAATTTTCCCAGATACGGCGGTTTAAATGTTTTTGGCCATTTTCAGAGTCTTGAAAATAGTGTTTCCAACAAGCGATCCTAATATTTTAAACTGATAGAAACATTGTTTGAAATGCGTTTTATTTTCATAGATGTACAAACGTAATGCGCGTTGAGATGTTTCTTCCAAATATTACTACTTGTAACTCGCTGCAATGTGTTTCAAGCGCAGGTAGAGAGGGACCTTAAGAGCCCTATATAGCTGGCGCATAAACATTGTTGCAGCTTGTTGTTTTCGATACCTTTATCTACGAAATGAAAACGCGTTACAACTATGCTTCTTTATTTTTGTTTTCTAAGAGCTTCCCACGCTTAGATTGCAGTACATAGTTATATGGACTTTCGTTCTTTTTTTCTTTTTTTCAACGCACTGTAACTGCCATACCCACTATCCTTGTTTCGGCGCGCGCTGTTGCAAAATTTCCACAAATTTATTATTGTAACTTTGATCTTAAAATATTCGCATATTGTACAGTATCGAAACGCGCATGGGATGACATATTTGTTTCATCATTTTCACCGTTATAAGGGGATTTAAAAAATTCGAAAACAGAAACTTTGTATTTACACTGTTTTCATGCATCATTAAATATATAACATCAAAACTTCAGAAGAAATGGCAATATAGTATTCTAATTTTTATGGTGCATTACTTCATACATCTGGACGCCAACAAAATAATCAGAAGACTAAAAATGTTCTTTGTTAAATGTACAGAATTTTTTTTTCTATATTTATGTGCGTTTCATTACAGAATGAAGCGTTAAAGAGTTGGTAGTGAAAAACGTTTTTTTTCCCTTAAGGTCACGCCCGGTAGTTTTACAGTGATTTTGTAAGTATTTAAAAATCAACGTAATTTTCATAACAAAAAATCCCTACATTGTTTTGTCACAATTATATATCAAAATTTGTACTTCATTTGTATATGTGTGTATATATATATATATATATATATCCTGTATAATAAAATTTTAATTCCAAAGTACTACCAAGTTTGTTATAAAGAAAGCCAAAATCAATAATTTTAATAATAATAATAGTAATTTGCGAACGAAAGGTGTATTATTTTGCAAAACGCAAACTTTGAATTGTGTTTCATATTACTGCTCTTAGTTTTGGAATTTTACGGTTTTGCTGTTTTTTTTTTTTGCGCCAATATGATAAAATTTTCTAGCATGGCCTGTAAGGTAATGATGCACCATCATCTTTAATTTACAGTGTTTTCCCCGCTACAACCTTTCTTAAAGGCGTACCAACATTTTTAACATTTCGTGCTGTAAATGTTTATTTCTGAAGGCAGGTTTAGGACCACGGGAGGCGCCAGTCGATGGAAATCACGACAGTCCCCGAGGTCGACAAGGCGAGGATGCGACAGCGGTGGTTCTACATTGTCTTCCGCAGTATGTGTATTGAAGGGACAACACAACACCTAGCCCTGAACCACGGTCGTAGAACAACAGGTCTGGACACTCACCTATCTACCAATGTATTTTGCTTGACCCCCTTGTTGTTTGGCTGTAGTTCGTCAAGTTACCGAGAATACTGTACTTTTTGGCGCTGTAATCCGGGCAGTCGGACTCAAACGCCGCCCACTTTTTCCCATCGTTAACATTATAAAGTAAGTAAAGATTTCTGGAGCCATGATTTAAAATTGTAAGTGAAGGAAGTATTTCATAAATTGATAAAAAAATACGTTTTGATAAATTGTTTATCTTAGTGGGAGGGAAGCGGGCGGAGTTTGAGCTCGACCGCCCAGATTACAGCGCCAAAAATGTATAGCATTATCGGTAACTTGGTGAACTGCAGCCAAACAACAAGGGGGCCAAGTTTCCAGTCGAGTGTCCAGACCTGTTCTTCAACGGCCGTGCCCTAAACCCAGAGAGGCAACTGTAAATATTGACCTCCCTGGCCGGGAATCTAACCCGGGACTCTTGGGTCACATTGTACTATATGAGATATCCCATACCATACATGTATATGGTCTTTTGGATGAATAAAAATTAATGAATGAAAACAAGCCAGGAACTCTACCCATCGGGCCAAGCGGTTCAACCTTCTACAATATTACATTACATACATATACATCAGTTCTATATTATCTTATATTTTTTTGGAAGATAAGAATACGTGTGTTATTCTTCTCTTCCGACAAATGTATTATAGCGAATATCGTAAAGGACAATATGGGAAACTCCAGCTTTTTAGCATTGTAAAGCGTAAGATTTGTTACCGACGGCGAGAGCTGGAAACACTAGCAAAATTCACACTCTTCTGTTGTCTATGGTGTTTACAAATTTACAGACTGAAATTCGTTTAGGCTAATGATATGAGAAAGTGTTTCTTAATATTTTAAGTTTTATCTTATGAAAATAATATCAAACAGAGTATGTCTATATTCTTAAATCATGATAACATTGCAATTTATACATAACAATATATACAACTTGAACTTCGCACAGAGCAATGTGCTTTTGCAGCAGGAACAGCGCTCCTGTCGACGGGAACTGGAACCAAATATACCGTCTCGTGTTTTTCTTATGAGTTTCCTATATTGTCCTTGTACAATATTTGATTATAATTAGAGATGATGGTTTATCGCGAAAATTTGTTGCGCCAACATGTCCTTTAAAACACTTTAGTTTCTTGTGACTTGTTTGACTTAGTGATATACATCTGACACAACGTAACTGTCTGCAGACCAATAAGAGGCATCAAATATTACCATATCTGGATTCTTATTGGCTCAGTCAAATAGGGCAACATCTCCGCGTACAAGCTAAAGCCAGTAACAATTTAATAAGTTGAACGAGTGTTGAAATCCAGCAAATAGTTAAGTTTTCCCGCGATAAACCATCATATCTAATTATAGTACGGAAATAATTTATTATTTAGCAATGTAAAAAAAAGATGTAGACTTACATTTAGGGTATGAAATGTCATGTACGTTGTTTTCCTCAGACGTGGTACTGTCTAGCTTATGACACATGTTGATGATATCATACGTAAGGACCCCCGTTTTTCGCGAAAAGAATTTTGCCCTACTTTGTTTTAATGCTTTACGTGCACATCTGCAGTTATGCTTCATGGTTATTGGCAGCGTGTCTATGGAATAGTCGTATCTCATTTGTCTCAGCCAATTACAATAACGTTCCTGCAACACCACAAGTCTGTGATTTGCCGGTAGAATTCCAAGGCTCGTGACAGTTAAAATAACCAATCACTAGGGCCACGATTTTGTCGCGAAAAGAATTTTGCCCCACTTTGTTTCAGTGTCTCACGTGCACATCGGCAGTTCTGTTTCAAGGTTATTGGTAGCGTGTCTTTGTTCAAACACGTTTCTTATTTGACGGTACCAATCAGAATAAGATTATTGTGAGTGTGTACGTCTATAATTTGCCAAGGCAAGTGAATGTAAAATCATCCAATCACAGACGATGTAGCAGAGCTGCAGGTGTGCACATGACGCATCGAAACCAAATGTTGCAAAAATCTTTTCGCCATAAAATCTTGGCTCTACCAATCACTGACCACGAAGCAGAACTGCAGATGTGCACGTAAGGCACTGAAACAAAGTGGGGCAAAATTATTTTCGCGAAAAACAGGTGTCCCTAATCACAAGCAATATTAATAAACCCTGCAGGAATGCTTGTAGGGAGGTTAATACTGTAAATTAAATATGGTGGTTCACCATTGTCATAAGCCGTCTTTAGTAGAAGGCCGAGACCTTAGATCTGGCAGCCCTGTCGGGAAGGGTCATTTTATCACTTCTTTGGTCTCACCAACAGTGGTGATGTCCCCTGATTCGCAGGTGTGTAGGACAGACTAAAAATCAGATACAGACATTGCCTTTGGAGAGCTAAAATACGAATTAAAATTACCCTTATGTGCAGGGCTGCCAAATCTAAGGCCGCGGTCTTCTACTAAAGACGGCTATGCCATTGCCCTTAACCAATAGCTGGTGAGAGATGTGGCAGAGTGTGTGTCGTCGCACGTGAGTGGTCGCTCGGGTCATGGGAGCCGACCAGGGCGAGTCGCTCCCACGGCACGACGGGTAACTGGATCACCGTACAGAGTCTTTCGGTTGTCCTCGCGTCATCCGCTTGTTCCTTATTCCCGCTCAAACCAAACATACAAACATCATTATATCACAGGATATTTAGGAATACAGAAGAGAAATAACCGGTAGGACAGCGAACCCAGTCACACACGCCAGCAAAATGGCTTCCATGGCCAGCAACATGGCGGAGACGCCTACCGCCAATCAACGTAAGGTGGCTGCCCCGCTAGCCGGCAGCCAGGCCAATAGGAAACCTGCCGTAACATGGAGGAGCCAAACAGACGTGGTGCTGGCATCAACAACCTCGCCAATACCAAACGAGCCGCCACGTCATTTCGTGTCTGTATTACTATTTAGTCTGTGACATTGTCCTGTCAGTGTATTAAAAAAATTAATGACGGTCGAATTGCGAAACTCCCCCCCCCCCCCTTACAGACACATACACTTATGCCCTATATGTAGAGACACTGGAAAATCGCGAAAATATTTAACATAGTCCCGAATAAACTGTAGTATCTCAATCGTGTCACGTGGCAACAGTTTTCTGGCAAATCACACACGTTCTGTGTTAAAATTGTACAGTTCTAATTGGGTCTTTTGAAGAGGGACACAGTGCTTCATGTAAACGGTAGCCAATATAGGTGCAAAACCTTCAGTGTTATATATAGCATGTTGGAGCCTAGCAAACAATCAACTTTTCCCGCGAATCATCAGTGTCTCTACCTATATGTCATAAGTAGGGACAGGAAAATATTGCGAATTCAATGATCAGCATGTTAGTATCAACTATCCTGCTATGAATACTCAAGCCCAGACCATTTATCCACTAACTGCTACTCAGTGGAACAGCGGACAACGAACGAGTTGATTGGAATTGAGTATGAATAGGACAATAGACTCTTCCTCCAGGGTCATAGAACTCGTGAAATTTTCCTGTCTCTAGCAATAAGGTAAAGCTAGGCGTGGAAGTTGATGCGCTGCGGCGCCATATATTAGCGAGTTATAGCTAGAGGCACGATTATTTCGCGTATTCATCTGGTAGCAGCTTATACTTGTCAGCCCTATACACGCACCGGCCACAGTCGAGTATTCATTGGCTTCTTAGCGTACAAGAGGGTACCTCGTGAGTTCACAATGAGATATTTCCTTATTCCTTACTGGTTGCAGTCGTCAAATGTGTATCAAAACTACTGTTGTCCGATCACAGTGATGGCAGTGAAGTACACGCTGTTGACATTCAACCTGACCTATAATCAATACGCGAAATAATCGTGCCTCTAGTTATAGCTAGAGACCTGAAAAATTCGCATTTTCTGTTAGGCGCAAGCTAGAATCCCAGCAACTATAGGTCTGTATCACGTTCACAGTTGGTCGTTGACTTACTCGAAACTTCCTGGAAGTAGCTGAGCCAATAATAAAACTATAAATGGAATACAGGCGCATTTCACAGTGTCAGCGAGCATCTAATAAACAGCTGTTGTCTACACGATTTCACAAATATTCTTGTAAGCTAACCTACAAGTCAATGAACCCGCGAATTTTTCCGGCCTCTAGTTATAGCAAAATGGATATCGCTGAAATATTCTCCGTGTTTAAATATCTGTGCATGTCAATTTTCATAGCGTTAGGTTGAACAGCATAGAATTTAAAGCGCTGCAGCGCCATCTAGCGGCAAGTAATAGCAAAATTGTAATCGCTCAAATATTCTCCGTGCTCGGATATAAGTGTATACCAATTTTCATGGCGATCAGTTGAACGATATGGAAGTTGAAAAGCTGCGGCTCCATCTTGTAACGAGTTCCTTCGTTATTATTTGCTCGGCGCCCTCCAGGTATCAAATATGAGAAAGTACAATTTCAAGAGTGACACGAAAATACAGTTGTTTGGATTCCTGCTTGTGCGCAAAAGAATACGAGAATTTTTCATGTCCCCAACTATCTGGCAACACTGTTTCAGAATGTGTGTGTGTGTGTGTGTGTGAGAGAGAGAGAGAGGGAGAGAGAGAGAGAGAGCAATGGGATCCACTCCCTATCTCAACTTCTTTGCTATAGTTAGAGATGATGGTTAGAGGCCCGGATATTTCGCGGGTTCAACGCCCAGCCGGCTAGACTCCACAGTCCTGTTTACACACTGTCCTCAGCTATATTTGTTCATTGGCTGCTGCTCCAGTGAGTGAGCATTTGAACATTTGACGATGTAGCGCAGGAGTCCGTGAGCGTTTTTACGCATGTCCGCCATTGGTTCGGAGTCCGCAAGGTCACGTTTATTAAACAATGACCCGATCGAAATAGTTTCCAAGATGTACGTGACTTAGAAATCTAACCTCTCCTCAGTTGAATCTGCGAAATTTCCGGGGCTCTAATGATGGTATATCGCGAAAATGTTTTGTGCCAAGATAGCTTTGAAAACACTGACACACCGTAGCTGTCTGCAGACCAATACCAGGCATCCAATGCGGGAATCTTATTGGCTCAGTCAAATAGGGCAACAGCTCCACGTACAAGCTAAAGCCAGTAATCTTCTGGTAAGCTGGACGTGTATTGAAATCCATCAAACAGTCAACTTTTCCCGCGATAAACCATCATCTCTAGCTATAGTTAGAGACCTAAAAATTTCGCTTTTTTATTTGGGCACAAGCTAGATTTCTAACAACTCTATGTTTGTGTCACTTTCGCAATTGGTCTTTGACTTATTTGACATATCCTGGAAGTCTCTTTGCGAATAATGGAAATGTAACTAATACTGACATACAACACTTCAACAGCAAGCAGCTATAATGATCATCTGATGTCAGCTTCAATTCAGAAATATTCTTGCAGGCTAGCCTACATGTCAGTGAACTCGCGAGTTTTTCCGGTCTCTAGCTATAGTACATGGAACGAGTTGTCGCAACGGTAAAACGCTGCACTCGTATCCGAGATTCCCTGGATTAGATCCTCAGTTCTGGCCACCCTGATTTCGGTTTTCCGTTGTTTCCCAAAATCGCTCCAAGCGAATGCTGGGATGTTTCCTGAGTTTAAAAAAACCGTGTAAAAATAACAAATTTTAATTTTATAAACTATGGTTCTATATTGTTAATAATGATTTACACAGTACAGTTTATTGGTAGAGCCACGATTTTATGGTGAAAAGATTTTTGCAACATTTGGTTTCGATGCGTCATGTGCACACCTGCAGTTTTGCTACATCGTCTGTGATTGGATGATTTTACTCTCACTTGCCTTGGCAAATTATAGACGTACATGCTCACAATAATCTTATTCTGATTGGTGCAGTCAAATGAGAAACGTGTCTGAAGAAAGACACGCTTCCAATAACCTTGAAACAGAACTGTCGATGTGCACGTGAGTCACTGAAATAAAGTGGGGCAAAAATCTTTTCGCGACAAAATCGTGGCTCTATTTATTGATAATGTGCTCCAATATATCCTATTATATCCTAATACTATTCCGCTACTTCAAATTTATTTTAATACCCTTCGGTTGTTTTCTGTACACCACCGAATACTTTAGATTCGTCGAAAAAAAATTCTATTGGCTGAACATTGCTGTAAAAATCCAATTGTGAATTAATTTCGCACAAGGCATCTGGTCGTGCAAAGTTTCTACTGTTATGTTATATGTTCTGTGCTTGTGTTTTCTAATTGTGAACCAACCTTAAGTAAACTTGATGAGGGAAATTATGTCTCTCGCCCCCTCCTTCTTTTCCCACATTTACGCGTTAATGATGTATTGATAATCAGCTACTTCGAAAGAACTAGCAGGCCTACCTTTGTTGATTGAAATTCATTATTTACTTCCTTCCCCGCGTGAATTAAAATAAAAAAATAAAAAAAAAAACCAAATACACATCCTACGATGTCGTTTTATACATAATTTGAGGTCATGCTAAGTAGTTTTTAACTGAAAGCTTTTTAAAAATTCGAGACCAGGATCAGTTATACGAGGCACAATTATGTGTAGGCGTTTTGCAAAATAATAAAAAAACGTTCGTTTGCAAAAAATATATATTTTGCTTAATTTTGGTTTATTTTCGTAACAAAACTGGCGATATTTCTTCGGTAGTAAAAATGGCTTGAAAAATGTCTCCTCCTCCTTCCGCCTTAAGAGATAGTAGACGGTAGATTCGTCTTTACGTTTGAGGCAAGGAAATGGGGAAGGCGATTAGTCGAACATAACAGGACCGTCAAACACCTCATCGCCTTTAGGCGCGAAGGACTTAGCTAGCGTGCAGTGCTTTCGTAGGAAATGTTTTTCAACGGGACTTCAAGCGATGACCACGTTATTTTATTTGTGGAAAGTTTGTGGCAAAGTACAATGCAGGTTTCTATGGCTTAGTTTTACTATTAATATCGATATTTTATCAGCTACAGCAACGTGAAAAAGCAATTTTTAGCACTTTTGAGGAGCTTGGGAATAATATTTTAAAAAGGCGGACGGCATTTTTTTAATCTTTGGGACACAGTTTGAAGTGTGTCATATTTTCGTAGGTAAACGCATTAAACATGTTTAATAGTTATACAAGACAAAATACTTCCCATCACGCTACAGCATGGCTCAAGCGTCCGGTCCACTGAATCTTAAGGCGGCTGCCTACCCCACGCTTCAAATGCTTTGAAGTGTGTTCGTAAACAGGTTTTTTTTTCTCTACGAAAATATTCAACGTGTGATCATTGTGCCAACATACGAAAAGAAAACAAACTTCAGACAAGGTAGGAACCTCAGTGTTAAGACGCCACGCTCATTAAAAACACTGTTTCTAAGCCCTCCAACATGGCTAAAAACGACCTTTTCAGACTTCCGTACTTCAAAATGTACTAACCAGATGTTCGTGAAACTCAGATTGTCACCTGCACTGAACTTAGTTGCAGACTTTCCACCAATAAAATTATATGGTCACCGCTTACGGGGCCTTGTACATAATTCAACGCTAAAAGCATTGATCTAAAGCTGTAGGTTTCTTGAAGCCAATTTGCGAAAGTTAAACAATAGCAATCCTAGACAGTCGTTTTAGCAAACATTTTAAACTAAATTGTTTCCAGTGTTACGAACTTCTGAGGCACAATCTGTGACGCCGGAACCTCGTGCATTTAACTGCGGCGCAAGAGATCACGCGTAACGAATTAGTAATTGTGGATACATATTTATTCGTAAAGTAGGCAAATACCATTATCTAGGATAGTCATTGAGTATTTTATCCATATTGGCTTCGAAAAAAGCGTAGAAATCTTTTTTTGTTTTAAGCGTTTATTTATCTACGACGCACTCTTAATGTCCCATAGTAAAAACCGTTCGGCGGAAACGTTTCACGCTAGTTCAGCGCTTGGCTTGTTGAGGCATTGCGGCATTTGATGTGCGCTTCAAGGTCGACCTTACTGCTCCGTCGCATTTGAGCCTCTCACGCGCAGGTAGGCGGCGCTCTTAAGGCGTCACTCACTTTGCTTACTCGTCATGATCCATCTATATGTTTCTCTGATTTCTGCAGGAGCCGCGGTGGCCGAATGGTTAGACCATTCGACTCCCACCAAGGCGATCCTAATTCGATTTACCGGCGGGGTCAGTCCCCGGATTTTCTCATGTGGGAATCATGCCGGCTGATGCTGTTGGCTGGCGGGTTTTCTCGAGGATCTCCCGTTTCCCCCACCCTGTCATTGTGGTGCTGCTCCATACCTGACCTCGATGTTAAGCGCTGACCAAAATCTTTCACTCACTCACTCTAGTCTCTGCAAGGAAGCATTCCAACAGAACTATATACGTGGGACGGACTATAACTGCTGCGGATGTGCTCGGCGGTTGCGAAAGGCTCCGTCTGTTGCGAGGCCAGTGGAGAAACAAGTATGATCTCAACGCCACGCCCCGTCCAACAGGCATCTTCCGCGCCTAAACTACCTCTACCTTCGCTTGGCAATATCACGTAGCGACACTTAAAGGCTGAAAAATACACTACAGCATTTATACAAGACGAGTTAGGATCGGTGCCTTAATTTATGCGTGGTGGCAACTTATAAGAAGTTAAGTGGTATCGAAGATTTATCTAGATCCAGGTTTTTTTCTCACATCCTAAGAGACTGCATTTCGAAAAACACAACAGCCCGCTGAGGAATTTCGAAAATTCGTGAAAGTACTTTTCAGATAGTTGAGTAAGCATCAGTCTTATACAGAAATCAAATCGACATATAAATAAATATCAATGGGGTATATATATATATATATATATATATATATATATATATATATATATACATATACATATATATATATATATACATATACATATACATATATATACATATACATACATATATATATATTTTTTTAATCGAAAACACATTTTACCTCCTTTTTTTTTACCTCTTTAGGGCCGAATTAGGAAAATATATTTAAATAGTATTTAGGATATTTACATAATCATCAATCTAAAGCAAAGAGCTCTTTGATATCTCGATTGGTTCGATATAAAGGGAGGAATATTCGAAAACACATTTCACGTATTTTCACCCCATGAATTAAAGAATTTCTAAACGTCTGGAGTCCTGTCATAGTATTCAGGGAATATTCTTTGTTACGATGAGTGGCCACCATAATTTTATAGCAATGTTGATAGCAAATGTGGTATTAAAATTGCTGAAATCACCAATGTCACTAACAAAGTTGTAAGAATGATATGATCATTGAAAGAACTGTGCAATGGTAGTGCCTGACTGGATTTAGTTTCTTGGACATACTCCATTGCGAAATAAATGACTGTCAAAGAAAACTAAATATATTTTCTTTGGCAGTCATCTACATATCAATGCAGCATGTCCAAGACAATGTTTACAACACAACTGCCTACAACATTGCCGATAATGTTGCTATAGTAACACTTGTTACCAACATCCTTTGATCTAGATCGCCCTAGAATTGGTCGGGAAAATAATGTTATCAGTAGGGCTAGGAATATTTTGCGAGTTCAACTACCAACAAGCTAGAATCCATTATCCTGTGTACACCGAAGTCCTACCATTTGTCCGTTACCTGTTACTTATTCGGACATCAGACTGTGAACGAATAGACGGGGCTCGGATACGCATAGGACATTGGATTCTAGCATGCACGTCATTGAACTTGAGAATTCTTCCTAGCCCTTGTTATCAGCAGTGTTGGTGACAAAGTTATTAACATGTTTCTAAAATTCATAACTTTTGTTGCTAGCAAATGTTTTCAGCGAAATGTTGGTAACAAATGTCATTATAGTTTTTTTTATAAATATTAACAAAGTATGTAACAGAATGTTGGCAACAGTGTTGATAACATAATGTTGTCAAGCATTTTTACAACATTGTTAGTAACTTTGTTGAAAATACGTGTTACTAACAATGTTATCATTGGTGTAAACTAAGCTTAAGCTGTAATGTATAGGAAACGAAAGTTGTAGGAAGTAATCTGCGTCGCGACAGCGTCAACTCCCCCCCCCCCCCTTCCTTGATCCTTTCGTTTACCCCCTTTTTTCTTCCTAAAAGGGGTCGCCCGTCCTTTTCCATCTGTTATACCGTGCAGCCAATCGGAGGCCAGGCGCGGGGTCGAAGGTGAACTCGTCTGGTGACATTCCACTTGCGATTACCTCGCGTCGCCGCATTGTCCGTGCCCGCTTTGACATTGCCGCCAACCCAAGGTCCCGTCCTCGGAGCCACACAATTCCCCGAGGTAGTCACGTGGTACCTGCCGCCCGGCCTGATTGACTGCCTGTCGCCCATCAACCACACACCTCTCGCTACAGAGCCAGATCCTGGGGGGGGGGAGGGGGCAGGGCGGATACAGCTCTAGGTTTTTGGAGAAGGGGGGGGGGATTCCTTAAAAAGTGTAGGTTGTTCGCTATAAACTGAGCAATCACAGAACTTGTAACTAATTAATAGATGCACGAGTATTTCGCGTATTAATCTGGCAACAGCCTAGACTTCTCAGACCTATGCACACACTGGTCAAATATCTATCAACCGTAACACGTGTTACCACCACGACTTGTTTCCTTATTTATCACTGGCTTGCAGTCGTCAAAGATGTGTGTTGAAACTGGTGTCGTCTAATCACAGAAGGAGGAGTGAAGTATACAGTATTAGCATTAAACCTGACCTAGAATCAATACGTGAAGTAATCTAGCCACTACTAATTAAAATTATGTTTTATTGGACCAATAGTTGTTAACTTTTGAGAGTGTTGGACCTTTTACACTGGTGTTTAGTTACATGGAAGTTTTCATATTAAAAATAGTAAAGATAACTGCAAAATGGTCGGGAGAAAACTTTATGCAGTGATTACTTTATTGTGAACGGCATGTAGCCATGCTCACACCCCGAGTGAATGAAGACCGGGGGGGAAAGGAGAGTCCAGGGGTTCGCCCCCGTAAATTTTAGTATTTAAGGTGTAAAATAGCGCTGCTTAAGGAGTTTCCTAAACAAAAAATTGAATATATATTTAAATATTTGTAATATTGTAAGGATGAATGGTAAATTAAAGGTCAATTGGAGGGGGGAGGGGGAGCAGCCTCCCCCCTGGAACCAACCCTTGAATCCGCCTCCGGGAGGGAAGTGGGGCATAGGGGCCGTTTGCCCCTCCTGAAACTGCTCCCAAAAAAATTAAACCAAATAATCGCCAAGTAAAATACTGAAAAATATTACCTTACACTTTTCCTAAAGATTTGTGTAAGACAACACAAGCATGGTGCCACGATTTTCTGTTGCAACAATAACTAGAATAGTAATTTATAAAATTGACGTTAAATTGATGTAATATTAAACAAATATGTATATAGTTTCTAGATTCTAAAATGTTTTGTGCTGTTTAGTTTGTTATTCATTTAAATAATTGTGTGTAGTTCAAGTGCCAAAACTATTATAGAGACATTTAGTCTATCTAATTATTTATTATTTAACTAATTATTTTATATCAGCGCGAAGGTATTCATTTTAAATATACTATTTATTTAAGAGGTATACTTGATTTTTGGTTCTGAAACTCTTTAAATAGCGCCATTTTGCACCTTAAAATCAAATTTTTTCCAGGGGATGTCCCCTAGTCCACCGTTAATTTGCTTGGTACTTAGGTATTTCTACTTTGCAAAGCATGCTCCCTCCTATGACTCAAAGATGAATCCGCCCTTGTCTCGCTATAGCTAGAGATGATAGGAAATTGCAATAATATTTCTTGTCATAGTTTTTTTGCAAACCAGTGGAGTGGCCTGTGCCTTGCATCATTGGATGATGGTTAATCCACCTCGTATAAGAATTGCACTTTTTAATAATTGCGTTGGTATTTCTTTTTACAGCTGTTGCCAAGTGTTTACCTCTGCCATAAGTGATAGTTGCACAAACACACTCGGCTGGCTCTCAAACTGTGACATTTGTCAAAATTAAAAGTAGTTTCGTGTAGAAATTGGCATAAATTTCATTCTTCAAAACTGCAAAAAAATGTAATTCTTACGTGGGGCAGACTATGTGTAAATCGCGAACATTCAGAAAGCGGCGCACCAGAGCTATCACTTGTCCAATCAGATGGAGAAACCCTATTGGCGGAAGAATAACGTCAGATATGGACATGTTATATTGAAGCCTAGCAAACGGTCAACTTTTTCCGTGATAAATCACCGTTCCTACCCACAGTATTTACTCGGGTACTCCCAATTTCTCTCTTTTTTTGGGTCATAATTTATGTCTTCTCTCAGGGAATTACAGATGTCTATATGTTCCCAGTTTAGAAGTCTGTCTCCAATGATGTGATGCCCACACGATATTAAATTATTTACCTAGCTGTAAAACTTCACTTGTTTATAAGTACGTGACGATTTATCCATTTCCGTTGACACATCTTAGAGTTGTTTTTTTATAGCGAAGTTATGTTATAGTGGTTATTTAAGACAAGACTAGTGCGTTAACTTTACCACTCCAAAGAAAACATAAATAAGTTAATAATGACGTTAAAAAGGGGGAACGTCACGTGGTGCAACATCGCCAGTGCGGTGTCAGAGAATCAGCGGCTTGCGGTCTTGTAATAGTTGTCATCTTGGGGAAGGCACGGAGAAAGCTCTTCGCCCGCTGTAATCTCTCTCGTAGGTCCTTGAGCTGTTGAAAGTACGTGTAGGTGTTCTGCAGAGAGCTGTCATTGCGAAGACCACAGTACAGCTCTACAGAAGCCACAGTCAGACGTGACTGCGAGAGTTGGGGAAACCAAAGAAAATGTGTACAGTCCTCCTTTGGGTAAACTCAAGGGAAATCATAGAACATGAAAATGTATAGAAGGGAAAGTCTCAACAGTCTGTCTGAAACCTTGTTACTACTAGCGCTCGTGTGAAAGAGCAGTGTACTAAACGTAAATGTACAGGCAATTTTATTTCAATATACTCATATTATTTCTAGATAGTTTTATACTGTTTTTGCGACAATTTTTTTTAAACCTAAATGTGAGCAAATATCATAAAAATGCCTTCTAGTTCAGTTTATTATAGCCAGTGACCCGGAAATTTTGTGGGTTCAACGACCCGCTGGTTAGATTCCACAGTCCTGTGTGTAACTACGCCCTTAGCGGAGTGTTCATTGGCTGCTGCTTCAGTGAGTGACCAGTTGTACATCTGACAAAATAGAGCGGAAGTGAATGAGTTTTTTCTTGCAGGTTTACTTTTCGTTCAAAGTTCTCAAATGCTCTGTGACCCATCGTTCAAGTATCTCACATGTACAGGAGTTCGAAACCTAACGTCTGTTGAAATTAATTCTTGAAATTTCCGGGTCTTTAACTGTTTATTTTTTTGTGTAGTGTATTTTTTTTTAATGTATGAATATCTAATGGAAATAACAAATTGTTGGTAACTTCAACAAAACTGGGATGAAAGTTTTATGGCATGTTTTCTTTTTTAGGTTTAAAAAATTGTCATCGCAAAATCAGTAAAAAGTGGTGAGAGGTCACAGCAGTAAATTTAATTGGCATGTCATAGTTTTGGTTTAATTTAATCATCAATGTAATATAACACTTGAGGATATGTTAGGAAAGTGTTCTTATTAACAAGGTTTCCTGTGTACGAATGACATGTGTCCAAGAGATGAGTGAAATTTGTGGCAAATGAAAAAATAGTGGCTTTGAATGACCAGGCAAATTACAATCCAGAAAACTGTAGAATTCATAGATTGAATAGGTTGAACAGGTTCTCTCTTCGGACATTACATCTTAGATGTAAGTGTATTTTGTAGCCTACTTGAAGGCTAAACGGTAAACCTAGAAAGTGCATTGTGACATGTGAAGAAATTTTAAGTGGTCACATAAACATCTGTCCAGAACGTCACTGATCTTCATTTACTTTGTGACTTCAGTAGACTCACACCATGAGTGTACGTACGTATAAATAGTTTTTTTTTTGTGGTAATTTTCGGTTTGGGGAGGGGGTGGTTCTGAATATCCTTACTCAATGGTTGCTCCTTGGAAGGGCAGCCTTTCCAGTTTCTGAAAACATGTTTGTTTAGTGTTTTAATAATTCTGAATTGTTGTCCCTTTAAAGGTAGCCCTTCATGTTTGTTGGTTTAGGCTAAGTTACATTAGTTTGGGTCAGGTTAGTTTTTGCCGGGTTAGTCTTTGTCAGGTTAAATTATGTTATGTTAGGTGTCAGGTATTTTGCCTCTTCCTAGGGGCAGCAATTCAGTCGCCCCTTCGGGTGGAGGTGTTTGGTAGGGTGTTAGGTAAATTGGGGGAAGGGGGAGTCTTTTGATTTGTCGTGCAAAAGAATTAACACTTCGTTGTTGTTGTGTTTACTGGTTTTGTAAAAGTTTTCATGGGATACAATATAACATGTTACAGATGTTAGAAAAAACCATAATGTTTGTGGGAGGAGATAACTTCTACCCTCAGTACCTCATAAGTTGAGCACGCCTGTTAGACATACACATAACACACTGCTACACCCGTAATGCATTGCGACAACTCGTCAGCCACGCCTGTGCGACGTGAGATTACGTCCCAAGCACGCTAAGTGTTTGAGGAGAAGTCATCGAAAATGACTGAGGATCAGACAACACAAAGAGAAGCCGGAAATTGTGGAGATTCCAGCTCGGGTACAATGCCTGGCTGTAATTGGCCCGCGCATGTTTGGGGGAGGAGTTTAAGTCCCCTCCAAGCGGCCACCGAGTGTGGGCACATCTTCCATGAGAACCCTCGCACCGCCGTCTGGCATTGTCCTCCGAGGAACTCCCACGCAACCATCACCCCAGCCTTTTTTTCTTGTGGTTAATTAGCCGTGTCCGCACGCTACCAAGAGGAAAGGGAGTCTCTTGAGCAGGGACGGTCAACCCTATGCTCGCGGGCGAAACACTAGCCCGCCAATGTACTTTGAATGGCCCGTCAAAATGTAAAGCATTTTCACTACCATCAAATGTGGGTACTTTGACTGCAGGAGTAACATTGACCAACTGAAGATATTCGTTTCGGGACCATTTAATGAAGAAATAAGTACTTATAGTTAAGTATTTAAACCCGTAAGTTTGATCCGTTCAGATAAAGTTTGCGATTTCTTCACCAAACATCAGTAAATTAAATATTTCGAGTCGGTCATTGTTACCCCTGCAGTCAAAGTATGCACTTTTGACGGTATATTTCAACGTTATTTACACTGGCAATAAACGTATTTAAATAATAATTTCATGTTTGGCAATGTTTCTTTTCTAAGTTCTGCGGAGATAGTGTTCGAACTTTAAGAGTATAATTAACTGAGAACGTACTGTAAATAAATGTTTTATAAAATAATTCGATGTTGTAATACTACAAGAAATTATGTAAATGTTGAACTCATAAAAAGTTGTCAGTGTGGACGTTATTTATCGTGGTGTGGCCTGTAACTTGACTAGGTTCAACTTTTGGCCATAGCTAGGGCCGTGAACTTTTCGTGAAAAGAATTTTGCCCGAGTTTGTTTCAGTGTCTTATGCGAACATCTGCCGTTCTGGTTCGTAGTGATTGATAGGATGTTTTAACTATCACGTGTCTTGAGGTTCTACCAGCAAATCACAGAAGTGTGGTGTTGCAGATCATTGTTAGGGACGTGAAAAATTCGCGTTTTCATTTCGGCAAAAGCGAGCATTTAAACAACTAAAAGTTCTTGTCAGTTGAGCAATTGGCCCCAGTCTTATTTGACTTGTTCTGGAAGGCGGTAAGCCAATAATAAATAAGCAAGTAACTGCAGGTCCAGTACAGTGATAGTACTGTGTCAGAGAGCAACCAATTAGGAACTGTTGTGTGCTTCAGTTCACAGATATTCTTGGAGGCTAGCATACAGGTCAGGGAACTACTTATTGTGATTGGAATAATCAAACGAGAGACGTCACGCTACAATGATACACTGCCAATAACGATAGGCAATGAAACAAACGGGGGCAAAATTCTTTTCGCGAAAAATTCGTGCCCCTAGCCATGGCTTCGGAAAATTCGGCCGCCCATGCGGAGGATCTCCTAGCGTGGTCAGGCCCGTAGACGTCTCTCGTGAATCCTTACTCAAATGTTATACTTTATCTCACATAACTCCAGTAACTGTGACAGTCCTGAGTACACGCACACTTCATGTGCAGGAACATGAAAAATTAGCTCTTTCTTTTTCAAGCTAGATTTCAAACAACTGTAGGTTCGTGTCACTTTCGCAATGGACGACTTAAAGTACACGCCCTCTGACGTCACACAGCAGGGGGAGAGTACTGTGGGAAACAAGCTTGTTTACAAACATGCTGATTTGTTAGTTGGTGATGGTAGAAAATAAAAAAAAATTGTGCAATCATATAGACTTGCAATTAAGCAAGTGTAAAAAATATTAGTTTAATTTCGTGGTTATGGTACTCAAATGCATAAGATCAATGTTTACCTGAAAAAGCGGCAAATTTTAAATAAATAATCAATTTTCTTAACATACATCTCATCCTGGACATGTGAAGCCAAACGCTTGTATGAAGGTTATGTTCGACCGTGGTATCCATGGAGATAGGAATTGTATCCCACATCAGACAGAAGCTCCGCCTCATTTCAAGTCGTCCATTGTTCCTTGACTAGAGTCAGTAATATTCCGCGGGTTCTCTAACCTGTAGGCTCGGTTACTAGAATATTTCTGAATTGAAGCTGATAGCATATGCTCGTTAGCTGCTTGCTTGAGGTTAAAGTAATACAGGACTGTATTGGCTACATTTACATTATCGGCTCAGAGACTTCCAGGAAGTGTGAAGTAAGTCAAATGCCAATTACAAAAGTGAGACAAACATACAGTTGTTGGAATTCTAGCGTGTGCCAAAATGGAAACGCGAAATTTTCAGGTCTCTATCCTTGACTTATTTGACGCTTCATGTAAGGCACTAGCCAATAATAAAGTCACAACTAAATGCAGGCCGAATCATGTGGTATGACTATGTCAGCGAGCAGCCAATGAGATGCTGCTTGAGCACACATATATTCTTGGAAGATAGCCTATAGGTCAATGAAACCGCGAATATTTCCGGTCTTTATTCATGTGTTATACAAGTTTCTTGTTGTGTAAACCAAGTATTTTTTTTTTTTTTTAATTTACTTGAGATATTCATTCGGCTGCATTGAGAAAAAGGTTTGTTCAAGTCAACCATGCAGACGTTTGTATATGGCGGAACAAGTATGTATTTGATCCAACAAAACCTTTGTCGCTTTAGCAATATACGTAATATGTCGGATACTGGTTATGTTGTCCTAACAAAGTATACATTTAAATTGATTAAACCCTCTTGTTGAGAGAACGAAACCTGAGTGGCAAGCAACTATTTGGTTGATTCAAATTTCACACGCTTGAGTCGCCATGTACAAACAAGTATACATGGTTGAATATACCAAACCTTTTTCTCTGTGTGAATGTACAGTTAATGTCTTCTTGCAATGGTGGTAAATGACTTAGTGAAATATTGTGGACAATAGTCATTGTAGTGCCATGTTGCATCAGAAAATCAAGAGTGAACGAAATACAACAATAAAGGAAAAACAAGCCGAATTGGCTGTAGTCAAGAAATACATCAATAACGAAACCTCAAAAATACTAAGAGGAAATGTATCACAGAAAATATACAACGGAAATTAAAAAAGGACACAATAATTATGACAGCACAGGCTCGTCTGAGAGATAGTCCTGTGTTCTGTTGTCATCGTGGTTTCGTCTCTTTTTTTTTTTTATGTCGCTTATGGGTTATCTACTTTTGTATGTAACTTGGTGTCCTGAGTTTTTTTATGTTGTTTCTATTTTTTTTTTTTTTAGTTTTAATTTTTGTTTTGTATTTTCTTTGATTTGTCACAGTTCCTCTTAGGATTTTTAATGTTTGGTTTTTTGTGTTTACGTTGATTATATCAAATGTGGCTGTTTTTCCTTGATGGTTTTACTTGATTCACTCTATGTTTCGTGAGATGGCATAGCACTGCGGTAGGGTATGTCCATAACATTCCAATAAATGTGAGAGTGGGGCATTTTGCCATGCCGGGTGAGTGGCATTACATAACGTTGTTTTCTTCATGCATGAGCGCCAGTCATGTGTGTCTCTACACGGGAGCCGCTTTGAAGCTACCATCAGCGGATGTTTTACGTGGTCACTATTTTTACTGTCCATTGTGTATGGCAGTGAGGTTCTCTCCCTTGTCTGTTCTGGGTTGGATTCGTAGTGGTGGTGGTTGCTGGGGTTCTGATGCTTCGAAAAAAAACTGAGAAATTGGGGGAAAAACAGGGGAAAATGATTTTTTTTCCTTTAATGTGAAAATGGGAAAAATTTGATTTTTTTATCAAGGTGAAAAATTACAAAAAAAATTTAAAAAAAATGCTTTAAAAATGATCATACAGTTTCTGAATTAAAAATCTGGATGGTATATGTATTTACGTTCGGGCCTATTTGCCAATTCACCTAGTACCCTACTACGAAAGTGAAATAACCAATAAATGTAACATAAAACTTGGCACAGAAAAATAAACAATATGCACATTAACTAACCAGAAATTAGCTAGTGGACAAATGGTCGGGGCTTGAATATGCATAGGATAATGGATTCTAACATGCAGGTCACTGAATTCGCGAAATATTCCTGTCCGTACCAATCACTGACCATGAAGAAAAGCTGCAGATGGGCAGGTGAGACATTTAAACATATTAATGTTGAAGTATTTTTATCATAAAATCTTGGCTCTAACGATTTTTTTTTTTTTTTTTTTTTTTTTTTTCCGTTTCAGTATCTTCTAAACCAAAAAACACGCATGGAAACTCCGTAGGCTTGTTCTCTTCAGTGTAGAAACCGTCAGTGGCGTTACGCTCTAAATCTGAATTAGTGAATATTCACTGATTCACGCTGATGTACGGAGCAGTTTCAACATTTTGAATAAGTGAAAGTAGTCACTGTTTAATTTGTGAATATTCACTGATTTCCTTTAAAAGTGCCAACATCTCACAAGTGAATCAGTGAAAATTCACAGGTTTTTCCAGTTGTTTTCAAAGAACAGTTTTCGCTTACTGAATCAGTGAAAAGTTACTGGAAAATCTGTGGACATTCACTAATTAACTTGTGGAATGTTGGCACTCTTTATCAGAATCAGTGAATAGTCGCCGATTTCACAGTGGTTTCTCACTGATTTAGTTTGTTGAAACTGCTCCATCCATCGGCTTGAATAAGTGTATATTCACTAATTCAGATTTAGAGTGTACTTATTGAAAACGCCATACGGGTTTCGGGATTCTCCCCCCTGTGGCTTTTCTTCTGTATGTTGGTCTATTCAGCGGCGAGGTCATATATATGGCGCTAGTTGTAAATGAGCCGTGTTTGGAAGGCGCATGCCTGAGTGCTTATCGCCATGACGTCGCTGATAACATGTGTAATTACTACCGCAGGAATGTGCTACTTTTAACCGGAGCAGGTAGCTGTATACACACCGAGGACTTGACTACTTGTGCGGAGTTCCCTGCGAACTGAAGGTCGTGTGTTACGTCTTTTTTCAGGTCGACGATCTGAGCACAGGGGCGTAGCCAAGGAGAGGGGAGATAGGGGTTATAAACCCCTCTCTGACCCTCTTGACTAGTTTTAAAGAATTATTATTAAAATAGTAAAACCAATACCAGTAGAATATTTTATGTTTTGTTACCAAAAATACTAAACTAGCACTATTTTGGGATTTTTAAATGTTTGTCGCAATGGGCGTTTACAATTAGAATGTATTGGTTTGTGGACATAGCTACGCCAATGCTCGTGTTTTGCTGATCAAACTTGTGTTAAATGACAAAGTACAAAAAGGAACAAAACAAAACGGACATTAAACACACACACGCAAAAAAAAAGCAATCCCAAAGGAATTCTATTTTTATTTTTTATTAGACAACATAGAATTCTAAAGGTAGAATTCAGTAGAATATCGACACGACACCCAGACACAAACGACAGACGCAAATAGAACAAACTTCCAAAAATGAAAAAAAATGGCGGAAGTATACAAAAACAGTGAACAGTGGACAACAAACAGAAGACAAGGGACAAGAGACAGTCAAGTTAAAAACAACGAACTATTTTGCAACTTCAAATCCAAATTTTTCCGGGAGAGGATCCCCGGAGCGCCCTGCTTTAAAGGGGTGGTCGGAGTTCATTATATTGTATTCCCTCCCCCCCCCCCTTCTACATAACTTTTGGCAACACACTGCCTGTCGGAGCTTGTTCTCGCATGATGCTTCATTTTTACACGTTGAAGGTTATTAAAGGAAGTAATATTGGCGACACTGGTACTCGCACCGAGAGTAATATCGATTTTTTTCGGACTAAGCAGAAATTGGCACGCAGTGTTTTCGTATTTTTATAGGACTTTAATGGCGCCGCCAATCACACACTTCAAATGCCTGTAATAATATGCAGGGAAACGATTTTTTTTTCTTTAAGGGCGCGGTCTACCCAATTTTCATCACCATTTTTTATTTGTACCAGATATTTTTTTCCCCCTTATTTTAGACACAAAATGTGACTAAATTTGGCTCTTATGAAATTTTTTATCTCTCATAGTTTTCGCGTAATGGCTTGTTAAAGTCATATTTTGCATGTTTCCGTTTTAAGGACTACACTAAAACCAACTGATATGCCAAACTAAAAAAAAAAAAAATCACAGTGGATAAAGACATTGCAGGCTATTATATCATGCTTATAAAAATAAAAAATAAAAATTGTTTATATTTTTAAAAAAATTCTGAAACTGAAAATAAAAATTTTAAAAATTAAATAATTAAAAAAAATACAAATAATTGTTATTATTTATTTTTATGAGCATGGCATTGTAGCCTGCAATGTCTTTATCCACTGTGATTTTTTTGAGTTTGGTATATCAGTTGGTTTTTGTGTAGTCTTTAAAACAGAATCATGTAAAATATGACTTTAACAAGCCATTACGCGAAAACTATGAGAGATAAAAATTTTTCACAAGAGCCAAATTTAGTCACATTTTGTGTCTAAAATAAGAAAAAAATATCTGGTACAAATAAAAAAAATATGATGAAAATTGCGGTAGACCGCGCCGTGTCATTGTACGAAAAGAAAACACACCGAAGCACGTCATTTAGGCTGAAATCCACTTTGCCTTAATAAGTCAAGTAGCCTAAAATTTTGAAGAGGCGAACAGTCACTTAGCCTAAATATCACTCGAGCTAAAAGTCATTTGGCCTAAACGACACTTGGCATAAACGTCACTTAACTTAAACATAATTTGACCTAAACGTAACTTGGCCTAAAAGTCACTTGGCATAAACGTCACTTAGCCTAAACGTCAATATGCCTAAACGTCAGATGGCCTAAAAGTCATTTGGTGTAAAAGTCACTTGGCCTAAAAGTAATATGGCCTAGTAGTGATTTGGCCTAAAACTATTTTAGGCCATACGACTTTAGGCCGAATGAAGTGCACCCAAATACACTTTCGACAAGGACGGTATATCTTTGTTATGATCCAACGTAGTTAAAAACGACCTTTTCAGACTGCCGTACTTGAAAATGCACTAACAGGATGTAAGCGAAACTCTGATATAGACATGCAGTAAACTTTCCTCCGTCACTGATTTAGGTCCCATAGTAAAAATGAATCGGCGGTAATCATGGACGCTAGTCCAGTTCTTGTCTCGTGGCGATGTGGTATTTGATACGCGCTTCAAGGTCTTCCTTATAGCTTCGTCACTTCTGGCCCTCTAACGCGCAGACAGGTGGTGCCCTTAAGATGTGACAATTTGTTCAAAATCGTAATAAGAGTATATTCACTGATTACGGGTGGTTTTTCAATTGTTCCTGGTGAAACAATTTTAACCTATTAAATTATTTAAATAGTACTTGAAAACAGCGATTGTGCACTGTTTACTTTTGGAATGTCGGCACTCTAATTTGGAACAAGTGTGTATTCACTGATTGCCTGTGGTTTATTACTTATTCATGTTGGAACAGACTATCAGTGAAAAACACTGGTAAACAGTGATTTTCCACTGTCTCACGTTTGGAGTGGGGTTTTTCACTTATTTAATCCGTGTAGGAACTGCTCCGTCCAGAATCGGTGAAAAACAAGCGGTCGGTGAATTTTCACTTATTCCGATTATGATATAGCAGGATTTTATTTTCAAAAGTACAGCGTCAAGTTGAACAAATACTTTCACGTTTCTGATTTTCGAATCGGGTTGGTATATGTACGAAAACAGCAGTCTGAAAAGGCAATTTAAGCCTTTTTGAGGGACCCCAAAATTTGCTCAAATATTGATGTTCCAGTTTCTTGTTACACTTAAAAATGTTCAGGCTCCCGCACCGTGTACCAAGATACTTTCGTCTTGTTGATACGCGAAAGTACCTAGATTTCAGCATTTGCGCAAACTTATAATAAAATGCATCACTAACCAGTTTTTTTAGCATAATACAGTTTTTTTTTTTTTTAAGCACAGCTGGCTGAGCATAAATCTGCGTATCTATAGTTCATTCGCCGAGATGTGAGTGTTGTAGTTTGTAAACAAGAATGCGTGATACTAGTATAAGCGGTAAGGGGTGTACAAGCTACTAACCAGCGCGCGCTGCTGCAGAGTGATGAGAGTTAAATTGGCGACTGGTCAAGCGAGTGTTCGTATTGTTTTCTGATAGTGTTTTAATCAGACAGAAACACCATCTGTAAAGGTGTTTCGCTGTTACAATCGAACATAATTAAACACATGTACGCCCAACTAGTGTTGTTATGTACTGTTTATTCACTTATCGATCGTAGATCGTCATACATCCACTGCATGTTCGACACAGTAATTATATCCACAACACGTGTAACATGTATGATATCAATTTGGCCCAGAATTAAAGGTTTCGTTGCTGCGAAGAATAAGTGTAACAAGTTGTCGGACGTTAAAGTACTTCTTGTAGTATCGATACACGCTGTGACTCGAGATGAGTGGAATAAATGTTTCATGTCGTCGAATAGGTTGAAAGTAAAATGTTGGCACTGAATAACATTATCCAGAAGCATAAGGCATTCGTTTAACCTAAATGACGACAGTTCTGTGTCATATGAACTGTTAGATATTTTTATATTTATTATATTTTTCTACTGCAATGTCAATGTGCAATATGAAGATTTCATTTTAATTCCCTGTACACCTTTATTGTTAAATAATCGTTCTCATACTTAATTCTGTTTTGTTTGTCATTCCTCATGTTATTGTTAACGTTCATGAATAGCCTAGTTATAATAAGTGTGTCGATATTAGTGTCGATTATTTTACGTTTCTTCCGTAGCACATTGGTATGACATTGTGGTCTACCAGAGAAATAGGGTTTTATGCCCGGATTTCTGCATTGTGTATCATGCCGGACGATGTCGCTGTTCAAAGAGATTTCTCGAGGTTCGTCATACCTATGTCATTCACACTCATAGGTACCCACAACTTTGTGTGTTCATACTCGCCTAAATACCACCAATTCGTGCATGGTATTCTACGATCAATACCTGTCTGCCACTATACTTGGCGAGTATTCGGGACACCCCTGATTACAAGCTGCAATCACGTGAACACTGCGTGTTTTCATTGACATACCTTACCTTCGATCACGTGCATGTGCTTCGCGCGCTCTCACTGGAACGCGAATATACAGTAATAGTCATTTTATTTTCATGCAGGTTACACCATATTGCGTCACTCAAGCATCGCCGCGGGCGGGACTGTCGGTAATTCTTAACAGATTAATTGAATTGAAGTTTATTCCAGTTTTATAATGGTTTTGTTGTATAGCAAACAGCATTAATTTGTCTTATATGCTAGTGTCTGCACACCAGCGCATTAGATTATTCCTTGTACTAACGTAAGTTTACATTTTTTTTTTAAATAAACCTGGAACGTTTTCAGAATTTTTCCTTAATTTAAATAAGACGTTTTTAGTACTTCAAATGTTTTCTACATGTCTAGAGTGCGTGGTATATAATTCAGCGCTAAAAAGCATCGGTTTAGAACAATCTCTGACGCCGAAATCTTGTACTTTTCACGTTTAACAAATGCATTATACTGGGTACATTTTTCTCATAAAGTTGGCTAATGTCATTATCTAGGATTGCTGTTTGTAGGTTTTCTATATTGACCTTGAAAAACTGTAGGTCTCAAAACTCCCATGCTCCATAAGCAAAAGTCCTATTTCAACACAAAAAAAAAAAAAAATTCCACAGCTGAAATAATTGTATTGTCTCGAGACAGCATAATTTTTTTAATTGACCGTTAATTTGTGCAATATATTGCATGTATTATTTATTTGTAAGTTTTCAGTGCCTTGTGCTCCTAGCCTTTGAAACGAACCCGTATGATGGAAACACAATCGAAGAGTTAAAAAAACAAATATCTAAATAACTTACAAAAGTGGATACACATACAAACACACTTAAACATACCGCGAATACGCAATAGTGCTAAAAACACTTATCAGATACTATAAAGCGCATAATAACTTATCAACTAAGGTTGTGAATAATTGTCCAATAGCATTAATATTTTCAGTATAAAATGCCTTTGTCCAATTTTTAATTATTATGTTTGAAAAATCCCTCGAAATGGGACAAATATCACGACCTGGCAACACTGAGTAGCGGATACATCACAGCTCGGCGGTTCAACGAACGTGTCTGTCGGCGAGGCGGGGTGAGCGAGGTTATCGACGGAGTTTTCGCACGGAGGCGGTCGGGTTTTGGCCTTGCCGCAAGTCCTGGCTGCAAGGGGGAGTGCCGCCGGCCCACACTTTCTATACGCGCATTCCTTCGCCGCAGTCACTGCTGCCAACTACACAGGCTTTCCTTCTCCTCAGCCTGCAGCAGTACACTAGTTCTGGCCATGGGGGTTGACCGCGGTCTTAGAAGTACAGGTCTGGACATTCACCTACTATTCAATGCTTTATCTTTGACTCTCTTATGACTGAACGAAATTTCTGGCGCCACTATCGCAGTAGTGCTGTTGTAAAGAGAAGTTCGTTATTTTAATCAAAACTCAAGTGTTAAAAATTATTCTGGTTAAACGTAAGTAAGTTTCTAATATTTGTACTTACAAAATATAACACATTTAATGTTGAAAAAATAATTACTAGCACGAGTGTGCTAGTGACGCCACCAGTTTTCATTCATATTTACGGTTAATAAAGGAACTAAAATCATTGATAAGAGGGTCAATATTTTATAGCAGTGACCAGACCTGAACTTCTAAGACCGTGGAGGTGTCACTGAGTACCCTGGATATGGCCTACGCACCTCTTATTTTCTGTAAACGGTCGAGTGTGTGCCAACATTAAAACATACTGCAATATATTGTAATATATTAAGGGTGATCACTACCTGTCATCTTCAAAATGTTTTTTTCCGCTGTCAGTTCCATACAATGCGATTTATTAAAATTTCCCGTCTGACAAGGCACAGACATTACCTTCTTAAGCGTTACCAAATTGTCACATCTTCAATGCCTTTCTTAGTTTTTGACTAGTAACCTTCCGGAGAAAGTTATCTTTTTCACGGATGGTCGCTTGTGTAGTATAAGCAATAGTAGTCAAGCAATACCAACTGTATACAATGTAAGAAACTATTTCCTCTGCCTTATTGAAGCATAAAACATTACAGAATATTTGTATGCCAAATTAAATGCAGAACTTTTATTGTTCGAAAATGGTGGGTAGTATTCTCCTTTAACAGAAATAATACTTTTAGTTAATTGTCATACGGTATAGTGTTATTGTCGGTATCTACTCGGATTAAATATTTTGTTTATTTGAAAAAACTTTGAAAAAACTATTTGAAAACGTTGATGTATAATGATAGTCTCCACGATTTTTTTCTAGTGGTACGCCTAAGTCGTAAGTGAGGTTAATTTTACTACAGGTTAGAAAGAAAATCTGTTTTCTTATGGGAGAGTTTGGCATAGGGAAAATTCAGCCGCTAGTTGCACTGCAATCGCTAACCGGTCTAATAAAATACGAAACCGTAATAAAGTTAATTTTAACTTGGCGTGGTAAAGAGAGAAATTTAATATAATTTTTAAGAGAGAAACAAACCAATTTTGGCTTTTACATTAAAAAATTCGTGTAACTTAAAATTCAGGAAAGCTCTGTAATTGGTCAGTCAGTTACATTACTGCCAGCGCTCAAGCGGCAGAAATTTTCCCTATTACAAACTTTTCACATCGGTCATTCCAAACTGTAGTAGAATTAACCTTAGTAATTTTTCGTTACTATCACTCCTATGGTTACGATCAAAGATGTTAGAAGGGTCCAGATGGAGCATGTCGTCGGGAATTGTAACCAAACAAACGCTTGACATGGCTGGTATCAATATGGCTGACTAATTAAAAAATTGAGGAAATATTAGTTGGGAGGTGTGTAAACAGGGCTAAAATATAGCGTTTTCAACCTAAAACATCAATTAAAGAGCATAATACATTAATTCACCATAAAAAAATACCAGTCTGATGTGTACTTTTGAGGTTAAATCAGTATGGCGGCTGGCAAATTTGGTGGCTACCTCTCCCCCCTCTTGGCTTCACTCCCCTCGCCCTCATTCAGACATTATGCTACCTCCGTGGTTACGATTAATCAACTTTTATTAGTTTGTTTTAGCAGGTTAAAATCCCGAGCATTTCAAACATTATTCTACGTTTATTTGGCAAACATACATACCTGGACGTGGATCGCAAGAGGGGACTTTCTCCGTGCAGTGTTGCCACATTGTGCATGTAAAATGTTCTCGTACAACATTTTGCCACTTAAATTTAGTCTTCAATTTAGCTCAGGATTCATGTTATGTGCTTATCATATGTTGTATCTGGACATTCTGGATAAACGTTGAATACTAATTGATTATAGCAACTATCCAACACTGAAAATTTTAATCGCTTTAAAAAAAAAAATTATTTGTACGAGATATAGTTTATTTTGTAGGCATATATTGTGACTATCTTTTACTGTAACAAAAATATTTTAGGTTTCATAGTTTTTGTATTATACCATGTTAAGGCCTTGTTACCAAGTTTTGCAGTGATTTCGAAAATATTTTTTTTATTGCTACCTAATACTCATATCAAAATTTCGCTCCACAGTTTTGACACCTATATGTTATAATTTGTAGCTGAATTTTTTTGTAGAAATGTACTGAATGTTTTTTTTAGATTTCATCACCCAAAGTACCACGTTTTTTGTCGTGAAAATAAGCAAAAATAGGCAAAATATGTTTTTGCTGACGAATGGTAAATTATTTTTGAAAACGCATCCACAGTATTGTGCATCGTGTGACTGCACATTGACTCAAAGTTTTTCAAAACTTTTGGTTAAAAATATTTGAGTTATTGTCACCAGTCTGAAAAAACTCAGGAACAAGCCCTTGAAGTCAAAATTAAAAAAAAAAAAAAAAAAAAAAAAAAAAAAAAAAAAAAAAAAAAAAAAAAAAAAAAAAAAAAAAAAAAAAAAAAAAAAAAAAAAAAAAAAAAAAAAAAAAAAAGTTAATGGAAACCCAATTTACTTACCGAAATGAAAAAATTCACACTTAAGAACAGTGCCATGGACCATGACATGTATAAATATCTCATTGATTAGTTTTTCGTATTTTTTATTGTTGAAAATTGGATATTTTTTATTTTAAATTCATTAATTTTTAAATATAAATAAATAGTCAATGTTGTTTTTATACATGTCCAAGGAACTGTTTTTTGGTGTAAATTTTCTGACTTCGGTAAGTAAGTTAGTTTTCCTTTAATGCATGAAACCATTTTTTGCAAAATTTGACTCTAATATAGTATAATACAAAAACTGTGAAAGTTAAAAAAGTTTAGGTTATAGCAAAAAATAGTCACAATATACGCCTACAAAGCAAGCAATATCTCGTACAAATAATAATAATTTTTTGAACAATTAAATATTTCCGTGAACAGCTCCCTTATTCAGTAGTTATTGTAGATATAGGTGATTCGGAATAAAGTGAGCAGTCAAAAAAGTCCTGATTAATTTATATTTTCTGCCAGTATATATCTTTCCGCTGCATGTAAACATACACATTGTCACATGCATTTATTTACATAGATTCGTACAATGTTTACATTCGCATTATACTGGTCCGATAAATGCTATCTATAATACCTACTCATTAAATGCACGAGTGATGAATAGTTATATGCTATACTCAATAGTAATATTAGTTATAAATACCTGCGAGTAAACGTCTTATAACACTGGTTTCTCTGCGTCTACTCTAACGGCGCTATTACCGTTACGAATCTCGTAAATACATGCATATAGTATATTCAAAATTTTAACTCAAACCCGCCACTAAAAACGCACATGACACATGCAATTCATGAATTCAAGTTTCGTTCAACATACTGCCATGAACGACGACGACGCAATTTAACAGAAACAATAAATAAAGTAATAAACAGAAAAAATGCTGCTCCTATTTCCAGATACTAAGGCTGTCGCTCATAAAACGTAACTATTTATGGATCACTAATGACTTCACATCATTTAGCAGTGATATTCATAAACAGTCACTTCTAATATTTTTGAATGTGTTAATCAGAAACCCGTATTTATTACACAACATATAAACAAACTCAATAACTCAAACTCGCTTCCAAGCGAAGTGGCTGGAAGCCAAGCAGTGAAAACCTAACTCTGATGCTATCTGTCGGTGTAGTTTTGAACTACCTCTGTAGCGCGAAGCACTAGTGGCATGTGCCAACGACAATATTGATGATAGCACTCGGTTGCATCACTTTGTCCTGGCGCTAATTAAATCAAATTACACATTCAGTAGGTACGTCAGTAAGATCATAGACAAATATTTTAAAGTATATTAAATACAAAGAGGTCATTTGCATTTGATGTTCTTTTACTAATGATGCATTCAAGTAAGAAAATACACGGAACTACATGCAATGATTCGCTACCAACCCATCCAACAATAATGTAACTATTGTTAATGTTGACTTATATGCAGTAACGGCTAGTGATTTTTTTCGAAGGTTAAATATTTAGTGCTCACTTTATCCCGAATGACCTATAACAATTTTGTAGCAGTGTAATATTTATTTATTTTTATTTATAGTCCTTCGAGCTGCACACAGGCAGCATACACATACACACAGTACACATACACTGTTATACATACAACAATACATAACAAATTAAAAAATTACAGTTAACTGTATAAATCATGTACTTACAGATTCAGAAATTCATCAACCGAATAGAAGGTGTGAGTATTCAATATATTTTTTTTTATTTTTCTTATAAATGTATCCTTGTTTATTATACATAGCTGTTTATATTCAATTGGCAGTGAATTAAATAATTTTATGATAATAGAATATAATTCCTTTTGATACAGGGAAAGAGCAGTAGATGATACATGTAAATTGTTGTTGGTTCTAGTTTTATAGTTATGTATAGAATTATTTAAATAAAATTTACTGGTATTACTAGCCAAATATGTAAGAGCTTCACATACGTATTGGCTCGCGAGAGTAAGAATACCTCCATTTTTAAACTACTGTCTACAAGACTCAGTAGGTCGTAGTTTACAAATATATTCTTATTGGTTTTTTAGTAGAATAAACACTTTTTTTATGTGTTGAATTTCCCCAGAATAACAAACCATAACTCATTATGGAATGAAAGTATGGAAAATATACTAATTTAAGTGTATCCTTTCGTGCTACGTGTGCTAATTGTAATGAAAGCACGCCGAGCTAAGTTTTTTAGCTATATGTTTTATGTATACTTTTCAGTTTAATTTATTATCAATTTGTACACCCAAAAATGTTTGTTGATGTTACCTGTTTCAAAAGTATTTCATTAATTTTAATATTAATAGTATCAGTAACATATTTTTTTTTGTAGAGAATCTAATAAAGTTTGTTTTATTAATGTTTGATTCAAGCTTATAGTTGGTGAACCAATTCTATAGCTTTAATATAATTTCGTTTGATTTAACTTGTAAGTTCTCTTTGAGTTTTGTTTTTTACTTGTATCATCTGCATATAGTACTATGTCAACATCTGCGCCCAAATAAGTTGTCAGATCATTTATATACAGCAAAAAGAGTGACGGCCCCAATACAGAACCCTGGGGTACTCCATGTTTTATTACACAACTTTTTGAAGTCTATCTGAGATGTATGACCTAAAACTTCCCAAAATTACCTACTATTCCATACACTTGCAGTTTTTCGTTTAATAGTTTGTGATAAACACAATCAAACGCCTTTATTAAGTCACAAAACAAACCTATTACTAGTTGTTTATTATTTAAATAACTTCATATTTTAGATGTAAGTTCAAATATAGCATTTTTTGTAGACATACCTTTTCGAAATCCATACTGAGAGTCTGAGATTACTCTATACTCTTCTAAATGCTTTATTAATCTAGCGTACATTAACTTTTCAAAAAGTTTGGAAAATATAGATGTAGAAAATACAGATGTAGACAATACCCAAACCTATGTAAACAAAAGCACGTGGCAATGTTTATGTTTGCATGCAGTGGAAAGATACAAACTGACTGGAAATAGAAATGAAGCGGAGTTGTTTGATGCCTCGCTTTACCTCGAGCCACCTATACTCGGGAAGAATTATCGACCGTCAAGTTGTCAAGAATTGGTTGGTAACCTTGCGCGGCGGGCGACGTGTCCTCGACTGAGGATCCTGTTCGCCAAACAACTCGCGCTCGTTTGTCAAGAATGCGAGCTGCCGAATGCTGGGGGCGCAGTCCTCAGGGATCAATACGCGGTTGGGGGGGGGGGGGCGGTTTACGAGCACTTGGCGGCAACCACTGGTTCCGAACCCGCAATTACCGAGCTGTTCCGTTGTCTGCACACTTTCCGTCCGTAAATGACTGGGCCACCTGAAATTATTACACAATTTTTTTTGTAATCAACTTTATTTTTGCATGTTTTTACGTGTTTATTTTCTGCCTCCCGGATATTTTCCGCTGAAAACGGCATTTTTTCCCATGCTCAGAAACAATATTACAAATTATTCACAGTTTTTGTGAGTTAATTTTTTTTAACTAGGCGATTGAAATTTTGTGACATTTCAAACAGACCAAATTATTCAACATGTACCCATAGAAATTGGAATGTGTAAAGAAGGTGTTGTATTTGTATATCATATATAGTCACACACATATAATAAAAAAATTGTAACTGAACAGGTAAAATGTTTGCAGCCAATTCTTATTCAAAATATGCAAAATTAGCATTATGTCGCAGTGTTTAGAAACGCACAGGCATTTACAACCATACGTATATGCTCTGTGTGTATACACACACTTAAGGTATGTCTATTTTGCATGTTTTATTTTAAATAGTCCGTTGTTTTCAACACACGGTTACCACCTCTTTTATTACGAAAGAATTACTTACGCCTGTTCAACGATTTTATAGTAAAAAAATTTCGTGAAGTGAGAAAAAAACTAACAGTGTAGCAGAGATAAGAACTATAAAAATGAGAAAGAAAATCTGTCCGAGAACAATAATAAATAAAAACGAGCGACGTTGAGTTCTGCAAATTAATGGAGCCTGAACCTCCTCTTGAATGTGGACATTTCCATTAATTGTATTGTTTGTAATTAAAATTCCTTAATGCTTGTTGCATGCGGAAACTCTTGAGTTAAGAAGGCTTTCCGTCTCTTAGACAGCGTGGCCATTACAGGCGGGTACACATAACTTGACACGAAGGCAGGAACTGGGACAGAAATCGGCCGTGGCCAATGTAGAGGAACCGTCGCAGTATTCAATGGGGCGATTTCGGTGTACCGCACGGACATTTGTTTTGTGACAGCTACAACATATTTTGTGGGTATTTACCCTGCAAAATTTGTTTTGTGGTCCCACAAAAACATTTTGCTGACACCACTAAAATATTGTGCCCCCTACAAAATAATTTTGTGGTTACTACAGAGTAATTTTGCAGGGAAACCTTCCTACACATTTTTTTCTTTCAGTGCGTAGGAAACCTGTAACACAATGGCTGGAACCGGGGATCGAACCCGGGCCCTCCATAATACGAGTCCAACTATCTACCGTTTTGCCACCTCACTCGTTCGAGAGAATAAAGTTTCTTAGTGATTGTTCTGTTCGGAGGCCAGATGAAATGCCTTGGAATTGTTTCTCAAGCTCGCAGGGTCGAGTCCATGGAACTATTGCTGAGATATCTGATATGTGATCAATGTTGTCAGAAATACCAGAATTATGGCACTGTATACCAAAATACTTAATGTACTATCCGAGTAATATTAAAGGAATGTACGTATTCTTAGTGCTGAAAACCAGATTCATATAGCTTCTTTCGTGATACTTTATTTTGATCTATTTTCTGTAACGAGGAACACTGGTGATTTAAATGCCCGGGTAAGACTGAAAGGCCATAAAAACTGCGCTCAACATTTGACTCACCATACTCTTGCGCAGTAATGTAACACGAGTGTATTACAGAATATTACAAACTTGAAGCTGCGATTGGGTATGTAAAACCACGCTTACAACTATTATACTTTTAAGGGAGACATGTTCATTTACATAAGTTTAAAAAAAAGTTTGTAAACAGCAGTGTGTTTAAACCAGTTTTTTTAAGTACTGTATTATTGAACCACTATTTATACGTAATAAAATAACATTTGGTATGTTATTATCCCCTACGTGAATAAATAAGTTAAGGTGTTATGACGGGTTTATCGTAGTGAACAGTGAACCACGTATTTATATTCATATTTGAACCATTTAATGCATAAAAGAACCAAGCGCCATCGTGATGCAACTGAGAAAATCTAGGTTCAATGATAAATACCTACATTTAATTACAATTGCAAGCATGACAAACTTGCAGGACATTATTCCATACAAGGACATATAAATTATTAATGTATTTAACAGGGTTCTTACGGTCCTGGAAAGTCCTGGAACTTTGACCATGCCATTAAAAGGCCTTGAAAAGTCCTTGATTTAATCCAGTCCTTGAAAAGTCCTTGATATTTGGGTTTACTTACCTAATATTCTAGCTATTTTCCTAACATTAAAATCCTTTCTGAGAAATATGAAATGTTATTTTGTCTACATATTGTTTCTGTAATATAATTTACCTGATGATAACAGATGTTTTGCAGTGTCTGTGAAATTGATACACTTTCTGGTATACCACAGCACGTTAGGTTACGCCTAGTGTTTTTTTTAATGTGATCGCGACAAGTAGTAATCTGCATTTGCTAGAGTTTCATGGCAAAATTTTTTTTTGGAATAGAAGAGGTGCAAATTACTGAAGAGATTTGAAAAGGAAAAATAGCCGATACGAAATCCTGTATTTACGAGAGGATTAAAAAATAAATTACGTGTCAGTTGTGAGAGAAGCTAGCATGCAGTGCATGATGCAAAGTGGAATATCTCCCACGTTTTTCAAATCGAAGTTGCTCGACAACTTCCTAAGCGGTGTTTTGTACCAACGATATCCGCACTGTACTTTGCACAATTAGTGACGACGATATTTCACTATGCTTACTTATTTTTTATTTATTCAGTTACAGTATTTAATTCGTGGTAATTTTAACACATTGAATTGGGAATACAATACTCTATTGTGTGCTAATACTTGAACAGGAGCGTAGCATCAGCCATATTTGTTTACATTAGAACCAGTAACAGACTGAATTTATTTTAAAACCAAATGTCTCTCTTTAAAAAGTACGTACTTATTTTGTGATTCAGTGTAATTTATTTTCTTGAAACTTTTTAATAAATATGAAGGTGTTAATTTTAAATGAAACGGAAAATTTCTGGTTCATTTACCATTGGTGAACTTTAGTTCTTGGGAGGTGGGGGCGGGAGGAAATCGCAATAGATATGTTGTAAATAAAACCTTAAACATTCAAATAAAAATTTGGCGTATCGGATGTAATTTACTGCGATCCTTGAAATATTGGGAGACAGTCCTTGAAAAGTCCTTGAAAGTCCTTGAATTTTAATTGTATGTTGCTGTAAGAACACTGATTTAAGTTTTAAATTAATGTATTTGCTACTAATTTCAGAACAATAAAATATCGTGATTGGTTCCTTTATGCATAATATGGTTCATTTGATAATGTACCATTAATCATAGGTTTGAAACAAACCATAAATGTGGTATTGTGTGACGATAAAACATCACAGGGAGTGTAAATTGAGATCCAACACCTAACGGTTATGGAACGAGCAGTGTATCTTTAAAATCCCTAATTTACGACGGTAAGAAGACTCGGGAGTGGTCTTACCGAGGATTCTAACCCATTACCCATCGTTAATTAGACTGGTGTTCCAATCAGTCAAGTCTGAGACTTCAAGTGAGGCGTTTCCGGGCGCGAAAAATATTCTTCTTGGTAATTAATTACATTTCACCTACCCTCGTTACCGATGCATTTGTATAATATTTGTTATTCTTTTATAATTTATCAACGACTTTTTTAATGTCCTGTGTTTGAGATCCGATTTCAGAACCAGTAGGAAGAACTCTGAGAATTATTATCAGACAGCGAATTTTGGGGTCACTTCAGATGATTGCAAAATGAATCTTACGATTAGTGCCATTCTTGTAGACAGTGCGTATAGAATGCAGAATGTTGGTGCGACTGTTGAAGGGGCACTAACTGCACGAGTATGTAGCGTAATCGCGCATTGAAATCACCAGCTGGCATGTCGGAGAACGTGTTCCACCGTACCCTATAAGGTCGTGGTAGACGGCCCACGGCTTGTTCTGTACCTTGGCCGTTTAGTGCGTCTCATCAAGGTGAAGACGGTTAAGCCAGACGGGAATTGGAACTCCCGATCGTTGAACCCAAAACGAGAGAGAGAGAGAGAGACAGAGCCGGAGCTGTGGCCAATCTATCATGGAGGAGCCAGTTTTCTGTGTGGCTTCCTTTGAAATGCGCACCATAATCGGGTTTCTATGTTACGTGGTGCAAGGTCGTATGGTCAGTTCAAGGCGGGGTATCAGTCGCCATATTGATTTTTTTAAATAGAAGAAAGGTGTAAAATTTGCGATTATAGTGTGAATTATATTTACATTGCGCTGCAATACATGCATCGCAGTTAAACACACACACACACACATATATATATATCGCATTCAGTCTGTAAGAATATAAAAAAATGGTTTGTTTGCGGCATAAATATACGTTAAAAGTCAAATGTTGTGCTTGTACCATAACGTAGGATCGATAGAAATCAGGCAATTATCGAAAATGTCACACTTTTCTTCTCAAGATTTGAAAAAGGGAAAAAATGATATAATCCAATATGGCGGCTCGTATTCCACCTTAAGGGGGATTGATAGCACCTGTCAGCTTAATTTCGCAGTTTTTCTCATAAGTAAAAGGATAAGGGATTGTCATACGTGGGCACAGTTGATCATTTATCTAACTTTTTTTTTGGAATCCATACGTTGTTTTGTAGTGTTGTGGATTTTGTAGTCACTCCTCTGAGGTCATCACGTATTTATTGTTTGCTGGTGTTCGTTAAAAAAAAATAATGAAGATGTTTAGACTGGAATATTTTCAGAAAATCTTAATATCTGTAATCTCTTTTTTGTCGCGCCAAAAAGGTTGGTGTTTGTACTGCATTGCCAGGTGTTCGAATAAAACTTTTTGGCGAAACTATTGAAATGGTTCCAAATATATTTACCTTCCAAAAGAAAGACAGTTTTCAGACGATGACAAAATTGTTTTTTTAGAGACCCGGAAATTTTGCGAGTTCATTTGTGGAGACGTTAGATTTCAAAACTATGTACACGTCCAGAACTTTGGGGATTGGGTCGCTGTTAACGAAACTCTTCCTTGAGGATTTAACCAATTGCAGACTTACATCAATGCACTCAGTGACTCCCGCGCCATCTTGTCAGATGTCGATCACTGGAGCAACAACCAATGGAAAAGTAGCTGAAGATAAGAGTGTAGGCACACACAGGACTGTGGGCAGGAACGGATCTACGCGTTTCTTCGCCCGGGGCAAGAATTGTGATTTGCTCCCCCCTCCTCCTTTCATTCCTCCTTTTTCTATCATTCCAATTAGCCCAACAGCAATAAACGTATCTTGCATGCGTTGTTTTGCTCTCGCGTAAATAACAGTATACAATTTTATTAGAAATACATAAAACCTGTACTTACTAGCCACCATTAGTAGTGTTTTAAGTATGCATTCTAATTATAAATACTGTATTTATAACAGTATATAGTCTTCAAGGTTAATAACAATACAAAAATAAAATCTAGATATTGTATAATTTTTACACTTATTTTGGCCTACATTTCATTCCCAAGAAAAACTTTTCGGCACCACCAGCCCTTACCCCCCTCCCCCTAGATCCGCCCCTAACTGTGAGAGTGCAGACAGGATGGTCGTTGATCCTGCGAAATTTCCGGGCCTCAAGGTATTTTCATAATAGCGCACACACGTGCTGTCTGTATACTACTTCGATGTCCTGCTTCAATATCGCAAATATTTGCTTTCTTTAACACTGCCTTGTCTCGAAATGAAATTGGACTTTGCTGCGTAGTTGCTTCCAGTAAAATGTATGGGTCACCGCTTAAGAGTCATTTATGTGCGAGTCACCGACGAGAAACCTGTACGTCGGTCGCTTAGTCTAACCGTAGAGACGATGGGGCAATTGGCGAATGTGTCAATGTCGCCCTTGTCGCTCCCTTGCTCCCGGGCATCAGAGACGGGGTAAGAACTCGGTATTTCAGTTCCTTATATTAGCTTTGACAAAGACAGCTACATAAGAACTACCTTTACGACAAGATTTCTTATTCTGTAATTAAAAATTGCGTCATAACTGTCTCTCAGAAGTCTCGTGACTGTTTGTGTAAAGATCGGGTCCCAGAGTGTTTGCTTTTAGGGGAGAATGAGAATGAAAATGGCCTACATTTTTAAGTTACGTTCAACAACCATCCTAGTAGATGAACAAATATGATAGAAACATGGTTGGGAAGGAGACAGAAATACATTATTTTATTACCCAGAAATATATCATTCTTTTAGTATACTGGGTATAGTAACTTTTACAGCCAACGCAAACGACAAATTTAATACAGTATGTATGCTGTTACCTGTTAGTCGAGATATACAATAATACTAGCGTTGTTATCTCTTGTTAATGCAGTACACTATACCTACCTACTAGAGATGAATACTTCAGAGACAATAATGAAATTGATGTAATAACTTTAAATCGAAATTCTAGAAAGAAAGAAATATGATGTATAGTTATTGTGAACATAACTGTACTTTAAAATACTATATAAATCTGAGAACGTAACATACAACTGAGTGAAAAGTGTGAAGGTTTTTAGAGAACATTCTACAGTGTTGCCAATCCTATTGAGACACAGGTAAAGATATAAAGACAGTCACGAGTGACTATCTGAATTGCCGTCGCTCTCGAAAGACAGCCACAGTTGACGATATTTACCATAAGTTACGGAATTAACCCCCAGGTAATATTTTAGAATGTTGTGTCCTTGGGGTTCTGAAGAGCTGCGCTGTAAGCCGCAACAGAAGGCTCCAGCGAAGACAACCAGACACACTATATCTAGCAGACAGCTCCCAGCAGCCAACAGAACTTCTTGTCCATCCATCAACAATTACTCATCGTGGGTTTTTACTGGAGGCACTCCACTTTTTTCACAAAACTAAAAATATAGAAACAGTTATTTAGTCCCAAAAATATTTAAAAAAAAACATTCCTAATAAAAATACAATCCTAGCCATTTATTCGCTTGGAATCAATTGTCTTGGTCTCATGCTTTCTGCATGGGGCTTAAAGGGGAGTGATAGACAATTTTATTGTATTTTGAGTTTTTGAGCAATAACATTTAATCGAAAAAGCGTAGAATATATTATTGGTAAACTGCTTGACATAAATAATAATGGAATCTTTCATTAAGTTGCCATGCAGAATTATTGCATGAGATTTATAGGTTAAATTTCGAGAATTGTCTTGCAATGATTCTGCATGACAAATTAATGAAATATTCTATTATTATTTATGTCAAGCAGTTTACCAAGAATTTTTCCTATGCTTTGGCGAAAAGAAAATTTCGATGATACAATTTGAATAAGTGTTATGGCTCAAAAACTGAAATTACAATAAAATTGTCGAACACTCCCCCTTAAGGGGTATTGATCCCTACCACCTATGATTTATCTGTTTCTTCTCGATAACTTCTGTTACAGTCTATGTATCAATATTTTTGTCACGACAGGGCATAGATACAAACTTAATCGATTTTCTGTATTGCTGGAACCATAATATATTCATTATTTTGGAACGGGAAACAGCTGAAAAGGAAAAATTGCTTTATTTACGGGAGCGACTACAGAGGCCACAAAATTAACAGAAACAATGTCATATGGATTCCAAAAAGTGTATGAATCTATAAACTTTGCCTTGTCAGCGTGGAAAATGTAAAAAAAATGTGTCTATTCTCTGATTTATAAGAAAACCCGTAAAACAGACGTGACATGGATCAATCCCCCTTAACAGTAAAACATTATAGAGAACCCTCCTGAGCCACTAAAAAAAATAATAATAATAAGTTTGGGCAGCCAAAGGAAGGAAGGCCATTTTTTCCTTCCGTGTAATATGATGGTCGGGCATGCTTGTTGTGACAGGTAGGACTAGCTCGTGAATGACGTAACACCCCACGAGCCGTAACTTTTTAACAGTCGACACACGGACCGTAAAGCCTTCATTTTTCGGGTTTATTTATGGGCCGCGGATGCCTGCCTGGGCAGAGATCTCCATGCACGTCCTCCTGTAGTTCATTGTGAACCTCTCTTGTTTACGACGTGCGCACACAAATACGCGCCTCGCCGGTTCGTACGTCTGTTTGGTGCGGGTTTGATGTTATGGTGAGGTGTGTGCCCTAGGGGGGGGGGTAAGGGGAGGGACCTTTTTTTTTCTTATTCCCAGCTCCGTGTTGACCTTGGAGAGTACCTGTTTGGATTGACGCCGGAGGATTTCAGAGGAGCCATTTTTTTTCTGCCTTGTTTTCGTCGCGGGCGCGATGCTCCGAGGCCGAACCGAAGGGGAAACGTGTTTACGGGAAAGGAAGTAAAAAAATCACAAATAACAGGTTTAGAATGCGGAGCGGAGTGTATGCGAGAAGTTCTGCAAGTCCCCCCCCCCCCCCCCC
>PNEQ01085686.1:7698-89889 GCA_003012365.1 Medauroidea extradentata | reverse complement strand
AACTTCGCGGCAAATATTACTCTTATTACACTTAAGAACCAGTAACCATTATTAGGGAAACTTGACTTTCGAGCTTTGTGGTTGTTGACAGCGTGTATTTGTGTTTGAGGCGTCACTTACTTGACTGTGCCAATCAGAACAAGGCTAATGCGACATCGCACATCATTTGTAATTAACTAGTAGAACCACAATACAATCTATAGATCAATGTTATAAGTTTGTCGCAGGGACAATTTCTGCAGATTGAGCGCATTATCGTTAAGAGTTAGTCGACCGTAGATTTTTTTTTTTTTTTTTTTTTTTTTTTTTTTTTCGTTTGAGGCACGGAAACGGGAAAGGCGATAAGTCGAATATAACCCGTGCGTCAAACACCTCAACGCCTCTAGGCGCGGAGAACTAAACTAGAGTGCAGTGTTTACGTAGCAACAGTTTCACAACGGAACTTCAAGCGATGACCCTATAATTTTATTTGTGGAAAGTATGTGGTAAAGTCCAATGCAGGTTTCTATGATTTTGTTTTACGATTACGGTTGATATTTTCTCGGGTACAGCGACATGAAAAAGTCATTTTTAGCACTTTTGAGGAGCTTGATAATCATGTTTTTAATTATCGGACTGCATTTTTAAAATCATAGGGACTTAATTTGAAGTGTGTTTTCTTTTCGTAGATAAACGCATTAGAAACCTTTTTAGTAACTGTACATGAAAAACGACTATACGTAACACGCTGCAGCACGTCTCTCGCGCCAGGTCCACTAACTCGTAAGGGCGCGGTTCACCTCAGTTTTCAACGTCTTTTTTATTTTTATATTTGTACCAGTTTTTTTTAACTTAAATTGTGGTTAAATCTTCCTCTTAGGAAGTTTGTGTATCTATATTAGTTTTTGTGTAATGAGTCGTAAACGTAAAAATTTGCACTTTACGGTTTTATGTACGCCACTAAAACCAACTGACATACCAAACCGAAAAAATTCATAGTGTATAACAATGTTGTAGGCTATGATTTGACATCTATAAAAACAAAAAAATAAAATAGTTTTGTATTTAATAGAAAATGCTAAACTTTAAAATGAAAATTTATAAATTTCAAATTTTTTTTTAAAAGACGAAAAATATATTGTTTTTATATGTGTCAAATCATAGCCTACAACATTGTTTTGCACTGTGAATTTTTCTCGGTTTGGTATGTCAGTTGGTTTTAGTGGCGTACATAAAACCGTAAAGTGCAAATTTTAATGTTTACGACTCATTACACAAAAAATTATGAGAGATACACACATTTCCTAAGAGGAAGATTTAACCACAATTTACATCTAAAATAAGAAAAAGTATCTGATACAAATAAACCTGTAGTAGAATTAATCTTAAGTATCGCAAACACTAGCAATTATCGAATTTATCTGTGTCCGTGCTCTTTTATGTTTCAAGTACCGACGAAGTGACAGATTTAGCTACGAAACGGAGGAAAATTGCAATATTCACTTTTATGAAGAAAAAATTACCCATTTCGCAAAATAACGACGGTATTTCTCGATCGTGAAAAATTCAGGTTCCCGTGACGTATGGCATGAAAAAAAAATTTAATATATGTACGTTATTAGAGACCGGACAAATTCGCGAGATCACTGACCACGTATGCTAGCTTCCAAGGACATTTGTGTAAAGAAGAAATCAGCAGTTTCTCATTGGCTACTCTCTGACATTGTGATAACATATTATTGTGCATGTATTTAGTTTTTTTTTCTTCATTCAAATAGCGAATGTGACACCTACTTACATCTGCTTGAATTCTAGCTTTTGTCCAAACGAAAACGCGAAATTTTCCTGTCCTTACACACTATTTAAAAATATACAGGACGTATCAATACAGCGGTTACAAACTTCCAGGAGAGATAAGAGTATAGACGATGAGAAATCACATAACAATGCATGGTCGGAAACGCTTATCTGCGACACAAAACACATGAAAGAAAGCATACACGAAGAAGAGGAGAAAACATGTTTATTAATAGCGAAAATGCTGGGTAAGTCTTTGGCTGGTGATGACAATCGATGTCTCTTTATGTTCTTTTTCTTAAGTTTTTTGCTGTATTAAATAATAATAAACATGTCGTCTCCTCTTGTTCGTGTGTTTTTGAAAATGAACTAGTGACCCAGCAAGCTTAAATTCCCAATCAGTGTCGTGATATTCTAGGCACGCCAGTCGGTATTCGCACTGCATGGAAAGTTTTCGGTGACAAGGATCTAGGTCCGTACAGGCGGATAGTGGGCGGGAAGACGAGGGATCTAGGGACCGTACAGAGACGCGAGCGGCGTCGTGAGATTTGTGGCACATATCCCCAGACAAAACCTGTTTCCCAGCCAGCCTGTCCCGTCGCCGGGGGTCCCCTCTGGGGGCCGCCAGCCACGTTGCGTCGTCTGTAGCCGTCCTCCTCTCAGTCTGCACTGAATGAAGAACTACTTCACTTAAGGGTGTCCAAGTGTGAAAAATCGTAATGTTATGTTTGTATGAAATAGTGTTAGTTTTGTAAACTTTCCTTGGGAGTAAATTTTCCTCTTACAAAAAAAATTTGACTCGACCAATTTTCCCATAATTGCACTTCAAAGTCAAAATTCGCACGATTTTAGTTCTTATAAGCTGCAAAAACCAATGCACATAAATATAATTAAAAGTTCACATAGTAACTACGTATCAAGGGCTACTGCTTGACATTTTTAAAATACATTATAATTTTTTTTATTAAATTTGTGAATTTTTTTACTGTTTTATCGGTCTTTCAAGGTCATCGATAGAGACGTACAAATGTCGCCGTTATCATTTGGCGACAGGCTAGCATTAACTGAACTATACTCTTCCGAAGACACTCTGTGATGTTATTGGCTCCGTGCCTTCATACCTTTGATGAATGGCCACACTTCAGGATGATGTACGTCGCATTCTACGGTGGACCTTATATCGTTTCCCACACAACATGTTAGCTTACTGAAAGCCTTGCATTTGACTTGCAGTTATAAACTTGCTTCGGTAGGCTTACTGCAAGCCTTGCATTTGACTTAAACTTTTATGCTGACGTAGGTATTATTTAGCTTGACAAGCTTCCTGCAATTGTATTTAAGAAAAATGCTTGCAGTTAAACTTCCTGCAAGCTTGTGTTAAGCTTGATTGCTTACAAGTTAACGTTAAATGATGTTTAGTAGGTAAGCTTGCAAAACTATAATAAAGTGTCAACTAAGCAACTTGCAGCAGACTTGCTGCAAGCCTGCTTGCCAGCTTACATTTCACTTGATTTTGGCTTGCCATAGCAAGCTTACTCACGAGAGTTGCTGCAAGCCTGAATCAAGCTTGCAGCAAGTTTATATTTCACTTTAATTTAACTTGCCATAGCAAGCTTGCTCAGAACTCTTGTTACAAACATGAACCAAGCTAGCGGCAAAGGTGTATTTGACTTTAATTACACTAACATAGCAAGACTGGTCATGTGATAAGCTGCAAGCATCCTGTCCCCTATACTAAGCTGATATTGCATTGAAATTTTCCTTAGCAATCTTAATTCATGAAATATTTTCTGCGCCATCAATAATGATCGAACTTGAGATTTAAACTGAACTTTGTAAATTAACAAGCGCTTTAAAAAGTAACACTGTTCCATATGCTACCTGAAACAACTATTACGATATTATGTACAACTACAAGTAAACTGATATCCTACCGTTGTTAGTAAATTCACAAACATCAGCATTTCCATAACAAAGTTCGTTTTCTTACATCAACTCTCACTACTATACCACTTTTAAGTATTCGCAATAGTCCAGTGGTTAGCATACCTGCTTTGAAAGCAAGGGGTCAGTGGTTCCAATCTTGACACAGGCAGGAGCCGAAATTTAGTGTTTAGTAATTAACATTACAAGTCGATGAACAAGCAATATTTAAGATGTAAATTTAAATGATAGTGAAAATATTGCAGAAAATAAAATTTTGATTTATTCTTCAGGCTGGCAAATTAAGCTTGCAGCAGTCTTGCAAATTAAGCTTGCAGCAAGCTTACAAATCAAGCTTGCAGCAAGTTAGAAATGTGTAAACTAGGCAACTTGCAGCAGGCTTGAAAAAAGTTTATTGGCTTGCATTTCATGCTTGCTGCAAGGTTACTGGCTTGCATTGGCAAGCTTGCTACAAGCTTGTAGCAAGTTTTTTCTGCTGTCTGGGTTGATAAAGTTCTTCAAGGCGTGCCATACTAACAGCCGGCCAACAACGCCAGAAGTCAGATGAGTACATAGTAACTTGCGGTCCAGTCTGCTGTCAGAGGTCTACGGCGCGACTCGTTCATCACAAAAGTACAGGCTGTTACAAAAAGGTACGGCCAACCTTTCAGGAAACATTCCACACACACAAAGAAAGAAAATATGTGATTGATATGGACATAACATCCGGAAACGCTTAATTACTATGGTAGAGCTCAATTCCTTACAGCTCGTTAAATGGCATCGTAAAAAACCTTCCGTCAAGTGGTCCACCTGGCGGTGAACCTAGGAAGTAAAGTACATTGTAAAGAACCAATCCATAGGGTATTTGGGACATTTTCTGTACGAAGTGTTATTTACGATGACATCTAACGAGATGTAAGGAATTTCCGTACATGCCAAATTAAATCCTTAAAATTCCGTACATGTACGGAAATTTCCGTACAGTTGGCAACCCTGCTCTCTACCGTGTAAGCATTCTCCGCGGCAAGTCACGACAATATCGGCCAGCGGGAGACGTCGAACGAGCCTATAGTCACTTGGAGTCTAGTCAGCTGTCAGAAAATAACGCGAATTTTGCATGTCTCTACTAATTCCCTTACCGGAGATAACCGAAGTTATGGGGTTCTGTGGTTCTGTGGTCGTACAACTACTTTAAATAAAAAATAATACTAAATGAATATTCGTAGTACGTTACTTTACCAGTGTTTAAATTAAGTGGCGTCGCATCGTAGATCGTGATACCAAATCTACATAGTTGGATGAACGTTAGGATTTTGCATGGCTGATTTCCGATGTTGTACAAATTCTTTTTCTTGTTGAACGAAGTAAAAAACTTTTTTTTAAGTCAATGAATCATACGCTGATAATAAATCAAGAGACTGTGAAACGAAAGAAATATTATTGAATTATTGAGAGAAAGAAAAACTTCGCGAATTTAATGATCACAGTGTTAGACTACACTGTCATAGCCGTCTTTAGCAGAAGGCCGCGGTCGTAAATCTGGCAACACCGTTAGGAAGGGTCATTTTAACACTTCTGTTAGCTCTCGAAAGACAATGACTCTACCTGATTCGTTATTGTGCCATACGTACCGGCGAATCAGGGGAAGCAATTACCGTTAGCGAGACAAAATAAGTGTTAAAATGACCCTTCCTGACAGGGTTGCCAGATCTAAGGACTGCGGCCTTCTGCGAAAGACGGCTATGACACTGTTCAATGTACACCAAGCCCCGTCTATTCATACATTGTCTGCTGTTTCAGTGAGTAGCAGTTAATTTTAAAATGGCCGGGCTTGTGTATACACAGAGCAGTGATTCTATAGTTAATTAAACTCGCGAAATACACCGTTCCTTATGGTTATCATATTCTTATTAGTAGGTCAAGGGACTCTTGTTTTTCGCGAAAATAATTTTGCCCCACTTTGTTTTGGTACCTTACGTGCACATCTGCAGTTCTGCTTCGTGATCAGTTATTGGATATTTTAACTCACACGAGCCTTGGGATACTACCGACAAATCACAGACATGTGGTATTGCAGGAACGTTATTGTAATTGGCTCTGTCAAGTGATAATGGCTCTTCACATAGACACGCTGCCAATAACCATGAAGCAGAATTTCATATGTGCGGTATTAAAACAAAGTGCGGGGCAAAATTCTTTTCGCGAAAAACAAGGGTCCCTATTTATTAGATACGATGGTTTATCGCGGGAAAACTTGACTGTTTGCTGGGTTTCAAGTTGAAACTTTCAACACATGTTCAGCTTTCCACACTGAGAAAAAGGATTTGTTGAGTTAACCAAAGATTTGTTTGTATATGTGCAACCAACGATGTAGTGTTGATTCAGACAAATATTAAGTTGAATGCCAGATTTTGTTAAATCAACAATGTTGAATTATTGTTTCAACGTCTGGTTTAGTTATTTAAACTAAATGAGGTTATGAAATAACAAGACTGCTTTGCTGATTTAACAGAAAATGGCTGTCAACTAAGTATTTGTTTAAAACAACACTACATCGTTGGTTGCACATATATAAACAAATATTTGGTTGAATCAACCAATTTTTTCTCTCAGTGCAGAAGATTACTGGCTTTCGCTTGTACGTGGAGCTGTTGCCCTATTTGACTAAGCCAATAGGAATCCCGCTATTGTAATATTTTATGCCTGGTATTGGTCTGCAGACAGCTACATTGTGTCAGACGTATATCACCCAATCATACGTGTCACAAGAAACGACAGTATTTTCAAGTGTATGTTGGCACTAAAATTTTCCGCGTATGCCATCAATGGGGATAGGAAAATTTCACTAATTCAATTACCCGCATGCTATAATCCACTGACCTATGCATACTCAAGCCCCGTCTATAACGTTCATTGTTTGCTGTTCCACCGAGTAGCAGCTATACTCTATCCTTTCTAAGGTTGCAGCTAATTCATTCAAGTGAATGACAATAAAATTTTTGCACAGCATAATTTTAATTCGAAATACTGAAAAATACAAGGTAACTGTGTTACGGCACAATCACAGTGTGAGGAATCAAGATATAATTCAACTGCTTTGATTTATTTCGTTAGCAATTTTTATTTCTGCTGCAACCTTAGAGTGGACAGAGTATAGTGGACAAATCGCCGGCGCTGGAGTACTCATAGGACAATGGGTTCTAACATGCAGGTCATTGAATTCGCAACATTTCCCTATCCCTAACCTTCATTTCTACCTACAAGTGGTCACTTTTCCACTTTTTTCAAGTTTTCTAGTGGGGTTTTTTTTTTTAATGTATATCATGCATGTACATATACAGAAACAAGTTTACTTTATTTAATTTGTGTATATACGAAATTGCAGGCTGCTGTTAGTGCAGAGTAGTCCTTCATCTTTGTTGATGTATGTAAGAAAAGGGATCTAGGTCTGAAAGTACACTTAAATGCTGTCCTTATAGTGAAGAGTGCTATAAGAATATTTGAAATGAAACTATAAGGAATTTGATGTACATTTTGAGGTCATAGCTATAGCTCCGTCGCTTCTGAGCTTTAAGTTATATTTTTTTCTTTATTTATTTATTTCCCCGTTACTCCAGTATGCGAAAAAAAAAATTAAATGGTAATGTTTTACGGTAGTAGGTATAGTGTTGTTTTGTCACATTTAATACTTTTTACGATCACTTTGTCACTTTATCGACCACTTTGTAGTCACTTTTTGAAACAGAAAAGTCAGTTTAGTCACTATTTTGTATGAGTTTGACCACTTTGAGGCCAGCCTCAGCCTCTGTGGTTGTAAGCCCTTGCAGACAATTTTTGTTTCTGTACACTCAGTTGTTCTTTGTTCTGGGCACACGTGTGTCGTCTGGTGCTGTGACGCATCGCGCAGTAATGCATGGTCACGAGTTCCTTATCCGTTCGTTTCCGGGGGCGGCGCGACCAATAGGCGACTTGCCCAACACCTCCCCCCTCGTTTTCTTCGTACTTTGCCAACCAATTTTCCGTCTTTCCTGTCGCGTATGTGTGCTTTCTTCATTGGCGGAAGCGTTGCCAACCGTACGATCCTGATTGTACAAATACGATAATTTTATATATTGTATGATTTGCTATCCGATCATCGGATCGTACGCCTATTGTACGATTGTCAACAGTTTCCTACCTCCATGCACAGTTGCGTTCAAGTGTACCTGCTGTAATGGATTGTTTAATAGAACACACAGCAGTGCCACTATCTCTCGTACCTACTGTGTTAAATAGAAGTTTTTTGAATTTAAATTCGTTAATTTTGCAATTCACGGTATGCTTAGATTCTACTGCCTGGAAATTAAATTCGTACGCAAAAATTTATTTATATTATTTTTTTTTTTGTTTGTACGCAAGAATTTTGTTCTGTAACTTTTTAAAAGTTTTAATTCCGCGTTCAAAGGCCTTTAGAAATGTTGCCTTTTTTATGTACGATCCTTTGGGTACTTTGTACGATCTGTTTGGGAAAAAATACGATCCTGCCATTGCTCAAGGTTGGCAACGTTGTTGGCGGCGGTAGTACCATGGCCAGGCCATCCACAGGATTCTCTGACTCCTATGCAAGTAAATCTTCGGGCCCCCATAACATCTCAAAACCCTCCTTCCCTTAAATTTACGTTTTCATTTCGTTAGATTTTGCTAAAAGAAGGTATGACAATATTAGGATTCCGCTATACGCCTGATGTGATCATTTAGTCGAGGGCATTCTGAAACTCGATAAAACAATAATTTGCATATATGTTTCCATGATACAAATGCAGCTAATAACTAGAATAGTCTGTTTTATATTATAATACCTACACTGTACTAGCCACACGTTTACAATTTCACATGTTGTACATTTACAACACTGTAGACTACACAAACAAAATAAACCACTGCTGGAGCGACTCTTGCGGCGAATAGCCAAGCATGCCGTAACACTTGATCTCATTTTGACTGGATTCAGTTTCTTGGACGTACTCCATTTAAAATTGAATGACTGTCAAAGAAAACTAAACAAATAAAAGAGAACCATAATATAAGCAGAGTATGCTTTAAGCAAGATACATACACAACAAGAAATTCCAAAAATGGAATCGGGTCAAGTAGAAACAAGGAACAAACAGATAATAAATGAAAACAATAACAAATAAAATAAAAAACCAAGTAACATGCGACACAACGATGAGATGAAACAAAAAACACAGCAAACTCATCAGTCGCACTCGTGTTCCTGAACCCTGTGTGTCTACCTGATGACGGGAACAGATTCCAGTTCCCGAAACGTCGTAACACTGTCTGTCTGGAAAACTACTGTGTCTTGTTTCGTCTCTTCGTTGTGTCGTTTGTCTTTTCTGTATATGTCTGTTATCTGTTGTGTTTTGTCTCGTATATTTGTTATGTCTTTTTGTTATTTTTCTGTTCGTGTCTGATATTTGCTGTGTTTTTTGTTTCATCTCATCGTTGTGCCGCATGTTACTTGTTTTTTTTTTATTTTATTTGTTATTATTTTCATTTATTATCTGTTGGTTCCTTGTTTCTACTTGACCCGATTCCATTTTGGAATTTCTTGTTGTGTATGTATCTTGCTGACTAAAGCATACTCTGCTTATATTATGGTTTTCTTTTATTTGTTTAGTTTTCTTTGACAGTCTTCCAATTTGCAATGGAGTACGTCCAAGAAACTGAATCCAGTCACGCACTCCCATTGCACAGTTCTTTCAAAGATCTTGATCTCATTTCATATATCACTTCAAAATTCAATGTCCCATAGCGGTTTAAGGATTCCTAGAATCTTTTATTTCTTTATGTGAATCTATGAAGCAACATAGAAAGCACAACTTGGCTATATTAGTTCATTTTCGGTAAAATAGGGAATGTTTTCCTTATTCATCTCACCCATTCAATTAAGGTTGCCTTAAATTTATTTCTTCTTTCTCCCCGAGTGTCTTTTTATCCGTCTATTTCGTGTCAGCATTGATATCCAGTCGGTAGCGGGCAAGTGGTAATTTGCATTATTCATGACCAACCTCGGAAAATTAAAACGTCACCGTTGCACAATATATGGAACCTGATTTGCTGGTTTACCAGAAAAAATTACATCTGAGTTTCATCTCAGTGGTTTATTTAGTGTTGTGTGAGGAAAGCACGCTGTTCACACGAGTTATGTTCATGAAACTTATTTTCACGCAACGCATCGGGGGTTAATTAAGTTTGACGGCACCGCCTACCTGTAGTTATTTTACGTGTTCTGAGAACCGAGGTGATCTTTTGTAAATTGTTGTTTATTTATGCCTCAGCCTAACGAAGACAGACTGATTTTTATAAACTTATCTACATAGGCTGCATACTTTTCCTTGTGATTTAAAGCTGTCAGGGCTGACGACCAACAAACATCATATGGATATTTCTGTCGTTACTTTTTTTTTTTTTTTTTTTCGAGCTTTGGTTCTGCTCTGTAATTTGGCCATATAAAGACATACTTATTACGACATGTCCTACTGTTGATAACTTACTATATATACGTTCTTCACATGCCTCTGATTGTAGGTTGCCAATCGTTAGATCTAGTGAAATCATGTATATAATTTTAGTGCTTGTTTTCCTTGTGTACGTAATATAATTCATTGAAAGTACAAGTTAATAGTGTATATATATGTAGGCCTATACATACTATTAACTTTTACTTTGAATGAATTACATTATGGACATGAGGAAAACAAGCACTTAAATTATATATATATGTGTGTGTGTGTTTTGTGAAGAGGGGGGGGGGGCTTAATGCAAGAACAACCAATGTCAGTATACCTACCGTATGTGTAGGGACCCCTGTTTTTCGCGAATACAATTTTTCCCCACCGTGTTTCAGTCCATCACGTGCACATCTGCAATTCTGCTTCATAGTTATTGTCAGCATGTATATGTGAATAGCCGTATCTTATTTGACCGAGCCAATTACAATAACATTCCTGCAACACCACGCGTCTGAGATCTGCCAGTAGAATACCAAGATTCGTGTGAGTTAAAATATCCAATCACTGCCCACGAAGCAAAACTGCAGTTGTGTACATACGGCACAAAACAAATTGGGACAATTTTTTTTTTTCTCGCGAAAAGCAGGGGTCCCTACATATGTGTTGAAAAATTGAGGGTTTCACCGACATGTAGGCTAGCCTCCAAGAATATATTTGCACTCAAGCACACAACAGTTCTTCATTAGTTTCTCGCTGACAGTGATATGGGTCTGCGTTTAGTTACATTGTTATTATAGGCTCGTTGACTTCAAGGATGTGTCAAAGTCAACGGCCAGTTGTGAAAGGCACAAACTTACAGTTGCTGGAATTCTAGCTTGTGTCTGCAAGAAAATGCGAATTTTTCAGGTTCCTCATAATCAGGCATTCTATGCTTGGTTAACACATTTATGATATGTAGACATTGGTTGATCTTGCGATAAGGCACAACTATATTTTAACACATTTTAATTTTAACAAATCCAATATTCTGTTAACAGCTGTTGTTTAATGTAGAGTGCTTGTTGGAACTCATCAAATTCTACCGATGTCCCTCCACAATAAAATACACATGTCATATCATAATTAGTGAGTGTGAGAGAGAGATAGAGGATGAAAATAAAAGCTTTACTTAATAACTTCAGGTACTTACATTTGCCTAGAGCGAAATTATATTCTGTAACGAAAATTTTCATTTATGTGACCAAATTATTTTATAGTTAATCGACAACATCTATAGGAAAAGCACTTCGTATTTGAATCCACATATTTCATATTGATGAATTATCGCGGGAAAGTTTGTCTGTTTGCTGGGTTTCACCGTAAGTTGAGCTTATGACAATAATATTGGCTTTCGCTTGGACGGGGAGGTGTTGCCCTATTTGACTGAGCCAATAAAAATCCCGCTATCGCAATATTTGATACCTGTTGGTCTGCAGACAAATACGTTGTGCCAGACATATCACCCACACCTGTTGCAAGGAATTGCAGCGTTTTTAAAGATATGTTGGCACAAAACATTTTTCCGATATCCCATCACTACGACTAGAGGCAATGAATTTTGATGAACATAATTATGCAACTTTTTTTTTTCAATGCATCTTGTGCACATCCGCAGCTCGGCTTCACGGTCAGTGATTGGCTGTTTTTAACTCTCAGTATTTTTGGGATTTACCCGCAAATAGCAGACGTGTGGTGTCGCAGTGATGTTATTATCATTGGCACAGTCAAATGAGTGACGCCTCTACAAGAATGCACGCTGACAATAATTACGTACCACAGCTGCAGATGTGAACGTGAGATATTCAAACAAAATATTGCATAATTCTTTTCACCAAAAATCACTGCCTCTGCTACTCATGACTAGGGATACCTGATTTTCCCGAAAAGACTCTGCAGTTCTGCTGCTTTGTTATTGGTAGGGTGCCTTTGTATAAATACGTTTCCCATTTGACCCTACCTGTCAGAATAAGGTTACTGCGAGTAACACACGCCTGTGATATGCAGTACAACGATAAGACACGTGACAGTCAAAGTAATCCAATCACTGACAGTGAAACAGAGCCATATACGTGCTCACTGAAGCAAACTGATGCAGAAATATTTCCACCAAACACAGTGGTTCCTAATCATGACATTACTAGTAACAAACTCCTTAATTATCATATTAAGAGACACATTTACTTTCATAGGCCTAAATTCCTTTTTCGCGAAAATAATTTTGCCCCACTTTGTTTCAGTGCCTTACGTGCACATCTGCAGTTCTGCTTCGTGGTCAGTGATTGGATATTTTATCTCTCATTAGTCTTGAGATTCTACCGGCAAATCACAGCCGTGTGGTGTTGCAGGAACGTTATTGTAATTGGCTCAGTCAAATAAGATACGGCTCTTCACATAGACACGCTGCCAATAACGTAGATGTGCACGAAGGCACTGAAACAAAGTGGGGTGAAATTCTTTTCGCGAAAGACAGGGGTCCGTAAGGGCGCGGTCTACCGCAATTTTCATCACCATTTTTTTATTTTTTATTTGTACCATATTTTTCTTATTTTAGACACAAAATTGGACTGAATTTGGCTCTTATGAAATTTTTTTATCTCATAGTTTTCGCGTAATGGCTTGTTAAAGTCATATTTTGCATGTTTCCGTTTTAACGACTGCACTAAAACCAACTGATATACCAAACTAAAAAAAATCACAGTGGATAAAGACATTGCAGGCTACAATTACATGACCATACAATTAAATAATAAAAATTATTTGAATTTTAAAAAAATGCTACAACTGAAAATAAAAATTTTAAAAATTCAATATATATATATTTTTTTAAATACAAATAATTTTTATTCTTTAATTTTATGCACATATCATTGTAGCCTGCAATGTCTTTATCTACTGTAATTTTTTTGAGTTTGGTTTATCAGTTGGTTTCAGTGTAGTCGTTAAAACGGAAACATGCAAAATATGACTTTAACAAGCAATTACGCCTAAAAATTTGAGAGATAAAAAATTTCATAAGAGCCAAATTTAGTCACATTTTGTGTCTAAAATAAGAAAAAAAAATCTGGTACAAATAAAAAAATTTAAAAATGGGTGATGAAAATTGCGGTTGACCGCGCCCTTAATAATATGTAGAGACCCGGAAATTTCGCGTATACGTCTGTGAAGACGTTAGTTTTCAAACTCCTATACACGTTCATTACTTTTGTGATTTATGGGTAGAGACATGCAAAATTCGCGATTTTCTGACAGCTGACTAGACTCCTAGTGACTATAGGCTCGTTCGACGTCTCCCGCCGGCCGATATTGTCGTGACTTGCCGCGGAGAATGCTTACACGGTAGTGAGGCCAATCTCTGTAAAGACGTAACACACGTCAATAACAACACATACAAGTTCGTGGCCAATTGAATCGCAGGTTATGCTCTGTTATGTATAGGAAAGTGAAGTTTAGTCTGCTACCAAACGATAACGCGTATTTTGCATGTCTCTATTTATGAGTAGAGACTGGAAAAATTCGCGGGTTCGCTGGCCGGTAAGCTAGCCTCGAAAAAAGATCTGTGTATTCAAGCTGACAATAGCTATTCATTAGCTGACCGCTGGTACAGTCGTATGGGGCACCTTAGGCCGTATTTTTATTACTGGCTCAAAAACTTCCAGGGAATGTCAGATAAGTAGGGACTGGAAAATTTCGCGAATTCAATGACCTCCATTGTACTATGCATACTCAAGCCCAGACTATTTGTCCACTAGCTGCTACTCAGTGGAACAGCAGACAATGAACGAATAGACGGGCTCGAGTATGCATAGGACATTGGATTCTAACACGTCGGTCATTGAAATAGCGAATTATTACTTTCCCTATTTATGAGTAGAGACCTGAAAATTTCGCGTCTTTTGGGCGCAAGCTAGAATGCAAGAAACTATAGGTGTGTATCACGTTCACAGTTTGGCCGTTGACTTACCCGACACTTTGTGGAAGTAACCGAGTCAATAATAAAACGGTAGCTGAATACAGGCCCATTTAACTGTGTCAGCGAGCAGCTAATGAACAGCTGCTGTCTGCACGATTCCACATATGTTCTTAGAGGCTTTCCTACAGTTCAGTGAACCCGCGAATTTTCCAGGTCTCTATTTATGAGTGTTGGTGAAACTCTTTTTTGAGGTATGTGAACCAATAGGAGACCAGCATGAAAACACTCACAGACTCCCGCGCTACCTTGTCACATATATAACTGGCCACTCACTGGGGCAGCAGTCAATGTACAAGTATCCGAAGACAGAGTGTATATAGAACTGTGGAGTCTAGGCGGCAGGTCTTTGAACCCGCGATTTTTTCGTGTCGCTGGATGTGTTCGGATGACTATGGGCCGGTGAGTCCTCGTCTGTTGCTGTAGTAATAACCATAGCAGGGGCGTCATTCAGGGTGACAAGGGGGGGGGGGGTGGAACAAATGCCCCTCCTGTATTTAGAATTTAAAGGGAAAAAATATTTTTTTTTGTATTTTGTTATTTAAATAATGCTGACTTAAACACAAAAACTGAAGTTTTATTATTAAAGTTTCTAATTTACACATGACTAATTAATAAAAAAGATGCAACAAGGTCACTGTCGCCGAAAAAAAAAAATCAAAAATCTTGCCCCCTCCCCTAGAAAAACCTGAAATGACGTCCCTGAACAGACATCTTTAATAGAAGACTGCAGCCGTAGATCTGGTAACCCTGTCAAGAAGGGTCATTTTAACACTTCTTTTGTCTCGCCGAAGGCAGTGGCTGTACGTGATTCGTTATTCTGCCCTACATACCGGCGAATCAGGGGAAACCATTGCTTTTGGCGAGACAAAAGAAGAGTTAAAAATGACCCTTCCTGACAGGGTTGCCAGGTCTAAGGCCGCGGCCTTCTACTAAATATGGCTATGTAATAACGCGATATTTGCACATCTCTACGTATAAATAGGGACAGGAAAGTTTCGCTATTTCAATGACCTGAATGTTAGAATTCATTGTCCTATGCGTACTCAAGCCCCGTCTATTAGTTAATTGTCTGCTGTTCCACTGAGTAGCAGCTAGTGGACAAATGGTCATTGCTTGAGTACGCATAGGAAAGTTGATTCTAACACGCAGGTCGTTTTCCTGTCCCTATTTATAAAATACGTATCATGCAACTCGTAGGCGCAACTAAAGGGGGGGACTAGGACAGCCCCCCCCCCCCCTAAAGAAACCAACCAAAGTCTTAAAAATTACAAATTAATTTAATATTAATAATTAGAGATATTGTTACCAATGGAATATTCAATGTTTAACTATGAAAACTGCTAAAATAGCACTATTTTGCACCTTGAAAACAGACATTTTCCCGGAGGAGGTCCCCCGGACCCTCCGCTTGGAGATGTAGTTGGTGATCCTTTATAATATTCCCAGGATAGCCATCCTTCCCTGTCTAAAATTCACAAATTCTGACTACGTTACTGATTACAGGTAGGCGTAGCTGGAATATAACTGTATTCACGGAATTGTGCCCTCCCCAAATGTTCATTCTAGTTGCGCCTATGATGCAACTGAATGCTGGTTGTTGAGCGCGTGTATTCGCGGGGGAACCCCGGTGTGAAGGGCGAAGTCCCCGGCACGGCGCGGTGTGGCGGTTGGACCGGACACCTGTCGACCTACTGGCTGGGACGACGCACAGCCCGAGGACACGAGGTGTTGACCTGGCTGTGTGGGGCAACACAACTAGCTGCTTCCTGTTACCTCACCACCTCCCCTCTCATACCTTGTTCAATCTCGCACGCTGCTCTTTCATATAGCCCGTTCACGCCAAAGTCAACACTTCGTCTATAGTTATATTTTATGGACCACAGCTTCACTCGAAAAGAATTTTGCCCCACTTTTTTCGGTGCCGTACGTTCCATCTGCAGGTTCTGCTTCGTGGCCAGTGATTGGATATTTTAACTGTCACGAGTCTTGAGATTCTACCGGCAAAACACAGACGTGTGGTGTTGCAGGAAGGTTATTATAATTGGGTCAGTCAAATGAGAAACGTCTCTATACATACACACGCTCTATATGTGATTCGGGATAAAGTGAGCACTCAAAATAGCCCTGCTAAAGTTCTATTTCCAGATAATTTGTATCTTTCCGCTCGTGACGGCTAACGACGGGATATGTCTAACCTCTCTGGACACGTCACTTAATGCTTACGCGTGTAAGGTAAATTGTGCAGTCTGTACGAATCGATACAATTGAATAAAAAATGTTTATCAATAGTATAAAATACAGTTATGTCGATTTCGGTTGATTTTGTTTCTGTATTGCTGTATTTAAACAGGAAAACACACAGAACTATATTGCGTAATTTCGCTGCCAACTACACAAGCAGTAAGACAACTATAGTTGATGTTGAAATTACATGCAGTAACGGCTAGTGATATTTTTCAAAGGTTAAATTTTTAGTGCTCACTTTATCCCGAATTACCTATAGTTATGTATGGCCATGAACTTTTCGCGAAAATAATTTTGTCCCAGTTTGTTTTCAGTGCCTTACTTGTATATCTGCAGCAGCTGTGCTTCATGGTCATTGGTAGCGTGTCTTTGTGAAGTGACTTCTCGCAGTAGACTGCGCCAATCAGAATAAGGTTATGCAACACCACACGTCTGTGATTGGCGGATAGAACCTCAAGTCAATTCACGTGAGAGTGAAACATCAATCGCTGACTTAATGCAGACCTGCAGAGGTGAACATAAGGAATTAAAACCAAACTGCGCGAAAAGCGTCTGCGACAAAAATTGTAACTCTAATTATGAGACATTCATTGGTGACCCTATCATTTTATGAAGTACCAATATTGAAGATAAAAACTTATTTTACACGCCTATAAACAAAAACCTGTAGTATTTTCCGCTTAATTATCCATTACTGTCTGTGTAAACCACCATCGGTTTGTGACCAATACGAAAATTCTGTATATGCTACAGAATAATTCGCCACTTAAATTTACGCAAAAAAAACCTTGCTATATTGAGTTAAACGTTTGCCAGAAAGATGCAGGGGAAAAGTATTTTGAGTGTAATTTTGGTGATTTTAAAGTTACTGTTTTATGGATAACCAGTTACCAACACCAATCAGAAGTGAACAATATTTTCAAACTATGTTGATAGAAATAATATTGTACTTTTACAATTTGTTTTCGATACGTTCCTAAAATAATATAACATACGAAATAATAGTTATTTTACATGTACTTATTTCTAATTCGTGTTTTGAGCATCTATAATTTCTTCATTGATGGTCGATATTCATCTCGTAATACCTGAGTGAAAAATATTTTTTAACTATTATTTTACAAGATTATTCTTCTGAGAGTACAAACAATTTGTACAGTGCAGACAATTATAAATAAATATATTTAATTTTCAGTTTCTGCGAAAGCAGATCGCTGGACTACTCTTCTAATTATGTTTCCGTACTTACCGGAAAGTTATTAGGCTTCCCAGAAAATTCTAATTAACGTGTCATTTCTAAGAAGCCATCTCTCTGCCGTCGATTTAATAAGTTTTGTTTCGGTGTTGTGGTATGAAATGAAGCTGTCGGCCAGGTTTACGACTCGTGCTTTGAGTTGCGAGTGACGCACAAAGTTATGAAGATCAAAGAGCGGCAGTTCTTAACCACGAATAACCTTTAAATCAATAAAACATACAGCTTTGAAATTGACTTTGAAATTAGGTGCAGAAATCTGTTAGCTTGGAAAAAAAAATAATGCAAGAAATCAATCAACCAAACTTTAGGTAAAAAAAAAAGATAACGTACAAATTGTATTAAATGGCCCTGATTTTGCATGGTTCGAAGATTTATACGGGTATTTTACACTATGTCTTGTAATGAATTCTGAGACTGGTGAAAATATTAATCGATTTGCAAAGTTCAAAAATAGAACAGCATATGTTTTTTTAAGTGCGCAACCATTTTTTTTAACGCAAATGAATTATGTATCAATTAAAATTTCAATTTGTTATCGTTTGTGCCGAATCTTAATTTAAACTGAGAACCCGTTGTTGTTCGAACTTGTTACCAAGCAATTAATATCGTGTTATACGAGCTGTGGGCGTAGCCGAACTCTTAAAATAAATTACAATTTTTCGGTTTCATCAAACGAAATAAGACATTTTTTTAGATTGCTCCAGTAGTTAACAGAAACAAGTCACAGCTGACACAACACTGAGAAAAAGAGTTTGTTGGTGCAAACAAAATTTGTTAGAATCAACCAATTCATATGTTTGTATAGGGGCTATTAAATATTTGTTTGCTTGTACCAAATTATTTTGTTCCCTTGATTTGTTTGAGGCAAATTGCTGTATTTTGTTAGCAGTACCAAAGAATTAGTTGGTGATAAATATATTTCGATGGACATATCAAATACACATGCAGTATTTTAAGAACTAAAATAATTCTTTGTTATAAATTTTAAAAATGTCGGATATTTTATGAACCAAAAGAAAATACACATGGTTTTGCAGGGATTAGATCCAATAATCCTTTACTTGCTTCGTTATATTCGTGACCTAACCAACTGAGCTGCGAGTGCTTCTCTTACAAACTAATTTTTATTTGCATAGGAATAGTTAATATTATATTACGTTTGTATTGCTTTATTTTTAAACATGTTTGTCTTCCGTCTGCGAAAAGGTAAACGAGGTCAAATAATATTATTAAAATGATCGCTATCAACCGCAGCATCAAGAACGAGACGTGCAGCTGCGGTGTTTATCAATTTTATAGCCTTTTCTTTTATGATCAATATAATTAGTCACTTTGAAATTGTTATAGCTAAAATTAAGATACTTTAATTATGCTGATTAACAGTTTAGACGTCCTACTTGTCGCACAAGCTTATATTTTGAAAGTTGAGGTATACAGTGTTCGCCATCTTATCGCTCACGCACGCCAGCCTGCCATCTTCCGCAAGTCAACCAAAAGGATATACTTTCGCCAGCAAAATCATTTGGTCCATCAAAATAATTTGTTGGTTCAAAGCACATCACTTATAACTAACAATACTATTTGGTTGACAAGTTGTAACGAGTTGTTTGTTTACACAAAATATTTATTTGACGTCCTGTAGTAACCAAATATATGTTTAGCACAAACAAAGTGCGTTTAAATGAATAATTTGGTCCAGGGAAATAAATAAATTAGTTAGGAGGACTCGAGGCTTGGTCTTGCCAACAACATATGGTTTAGCTGAAGCAAACATCCCAAACAAATATATTTAGTATAATGAAACAATTATTTCTCTCAGTGTAGAGACCCTTGATTTGCGCGAAAAGATTTCTGCAACAACTTGTTTCAGTGCCTAAGTTCCACCTTTGCAGTTCTGCTTCTTTGTGATTGGCAGAGATCTTTGTGTAAAGACGTTTTATCATTTGACCCCACCAGTCAGAATAAGCTTACTGCGAGTAGCACACGTCCGTGATTTGCACAATAGTTCGAGGACTTAAAGAGAGCGTGGCACATAATTCAACGCTAAAAGCATCAAGCTATAACTGTAGGTTTCTTCAAGTCAATTTGCGAAAGTAAAAAAAAAAAAAAAAAAAAAAAAAACAGCAATCCTAGGCGATAGTTTTAGCAAATGTTTTGAACAAAATTGTTTCCAGTGTTACGAACTTCTGAGGCACAATCTCTGATTGCTGGTACCTCGTGCATTTAACTGCGGCGCAAGAGATCACGTGTAACGAATTAGTAATTCTGGATAAATATTTACTCATAAAGTAGGCAAATATCGTTATCTAGGATTGTCATAGAGTATTTTACCCATATTGGCTTCGAAAAAAGCGTAGGAATCAATTGATGTTTTCAGCGTTTATTTATCTACCACGCACTCTTAAGATACGTGAGAGTTAAATTCAACGAATCACTGACAGCCACAGATATGCACACGAAGCATTGGAGCAAACTGATGCAGAAATCTTTCCACAAAAAAAAAAAGTCCCCTATCCATCACGCTACTTATTCGCTACATGATTGCTAGAGCCCACGATTTTTCGCGAAAAGAATTCTGCAACAATTTGCTTCAATGCATTATGTACACATATGCAGAGCTGCCTCGTGGTCAGTGATTGGCTGTTTTTAACCCTCAGCGTCTAGGGTTCTACCCGCAAGTCGCACACGAGTGGTGTTGCAGTGACATTACTGTGATTGGCACTGTCCAATGAGAGACGTCACTACACGGAGATACGCTGCCAATATCCTTGAACCATAGTGTGCACGTAAGACGCTGAAACAAAGTGGGAAAAAATTCTTTTCGCGAAAACAGGGGTCCCTAGCTATCTCACATGCCGTTCTGCGCATGACTTCAATATTTTCCCCCTTCCCCTGTGATTGTTAGTTTCATTTAAGTTACAATATAAAACGAAATGAGATATTATTTGCTGAATAAGAGAGAGAGAGAGAGATAGAGGCCGAATAATTCGAGGGTTCACTGACCTGTCTGTTAGCCTCCAATAATTTCTGTGTACTTACCGGACAACAGACTCATTGGTCGCTCCTCGCTGATATACCACATGATCGGACCTGCATTTAGTTGCGTCTTTATTGTTGTTCAAGAGGATGTGCCAACTAAATACAGCCACCGATTTTTGGAGAAAATAATATGCACAACATTTTTCCAATGCCTTAAGAGTGCGTCGTGGATAAATAAACGCTGAAAACATAAATTTATTTCTACGCTTTTTCTAAGCCAATATGGATAAAATACACAATGGCAATCCTATATGATGGTATTTGCCAACTTTATGAGTAAATATTTATCCAGAATTTCTTGCGCCGCAGTTAAATGCACGAGGTTCCGGCGTCAGAGATTGTGCCTCAGAAGTTCGTAACACTGGAAACAATTTTGTTTAAACCGTTGGCTAAAACTGTTGTCTTGGATTGCTATTGTTTAATTTTTCAAATTGGCCTTGAGAAACCTACAGTTACTTTTAGCGTTGAATTATGTACCCACGCTCTCTTAAGGGCGTTCGCGTGGCAAAAATGCACAATTTTATATTTGCTTGGCATAGTGTCAGTTTTATAAACGTTACTTGTGACTACATTTTCCACTTGTAGAAATTTTTTAGCTCACATAGTTTTCCCATAGCGGCATGTCAAAGTCAGAATTTGCAAGTTACAGGAACATAGGTTAAACAAAAACCGAGTGACTTACTCGAATGAAATAATTTACACTGAAATTATATATAATGGGCACTATGCCAAAAGATTCAAAAACACACAACAAAGTCGTGTATTTTTTAAAAATTGCCATAAATGAGGTAAATTTTCGTCATTTTCTAATTTTTTTTTAAAGTACAAAAAATTATATTCTGTGTTTTTAAATATTTTAGCGTAGTGCCCATTATATCTAATTTCAGTGTAAATTATTTCATTCGAGTAATTCACTTGGTTTTTGTTAAACCTATGTTCCTGTAACTTGTAAATTCTGACTTATGACATGCCGCTATGAGGAAACTATGTGAGCTAAAAAATTTCTACAATTGGAAAATGTAGTCACAAGTAAAGTCTATAAAACTAACAATATGCCAGGCAAATATAAAACTTGGAATTTTTTTCCATGCTAACGCCCTTAAGCCTGTTTCACGGTTATTGTCAGATTATTGAAGGCACCTCTCATTTGACTGTGCCATTCATAACAACGGTACTACATCACACGTCTGTGATTAGCGGGTAGAACTCCTAGCAGCTGAGAGTTAAAAACACACACCATGAAGCAGGGCTGCAAATGTGGTACAATGTGTAGAGGTGATGGAATATCGCGAAAATGTTTTGTACCACCGTAGCCTTGAAAACACTGTAGTTTCTTGCAACACATATGATTGGGTGATACATGTTTGGCACAACGTAGTTGTCTGCAAACCAGTAGGCATCAATAGAGACCGGAAAAATTCGCGATTTCACTGATCTGTAGCTTAGCCTCCAAGATATGTGCTCGCAATCAGACAACAGCTGTTCATTGGCTGCTCGCTGACACAGTGAAATGGGCCCGCATTTTGTTACGTTGCCGTTATTGCCTCTTCGACTTCAAGACGGTTTCAAGTAAGTAAACGGCCAATTGTAAAAGTAGTACGACCTTAGAGTTGCTGGGATTCTAGCTTTTGTGTCCGAAAGAAAACGCTAATTTTTCAGGTCTCTTGGCATCAAATGTATTAATCACGGAATTCTTATTGGCTCAGTCAAATAGGGTAACAGCTCCTCGTACAAGCGAGAGCCAGTAAACTTTTGGTAAGCAGAACATACATTGAAACCCAGCAAATATTAAAGTTTTCCCGCGATAAACCATCATCTCTTTTCACCAAAAATCAGTGTCTTTGCGATTAAGTTAAGGGTCAGTTGTGAAAGTAACACTTGCTTTCAAATGTTTGATTTCTATCTTGTGCCCAAAATAAAACGAGAATTCTACATGTACTTTCTGATTAAAAATGGATTTTTGCTAATTCCAAATGGAGCAGTTCCACAAACAGAGACCGAGCGAGGTGATGCAACGGTAACTCGTTGGACGAGCGTTCAAAGAGGACCCGGGTTCGATCCCCGGCTCCGGCCATCCTGATTTCTGTTTTCCATCGTTTCCCAAATTTGCTGCAGGCGAGTACTGGGATGGTTCCTAACTAAGGCCATGCCCGACTGCTCTCCCAGCTCCTGGCATTGTACCAAGTTGTGGACGAGATGTAAAGCCACTCACCTTACCTCACCTTCAACGTATAGAACCCAGTAAGTTGTTATAACGATAGCACAATGGACTAGCATTCGTTCCCCTTAAAGTAACAAAAATGTCGACTGATGTTGCTCCAGTTAAGTACACAGAAAGTGCCCTCGAAAATGTAAAAATTTACTGAAGAATGTGAATTGAAGAGTTTTGTTGTGCATTCCATTTGGGCGATATCTTTTGCAGGAATATTCAAGAATAAACAAGTCAAGACTTAAATTCATAATTTAAAACATAACCCCCGACTCACAGGATACTACGGTAAATTTCAAATAGATCAGACCAGTTTTAGAAATGTTAACATTCACAATAAAAAACTATAAAACAGCTGATGATATTTAAACGGTTGAACAGATTTCCTTGAATTATAGCTAAGAACCATTTCTATCACGTCAGCTTTCAAACAAAAATAAACCGCATCAAAATAGGTCAATTTGTTTTGCTACAGACAGACACACAGGTACACAGATGGACACACGTCAATCGTTGAACAACCCTCTTTTTGTGTTGGGGGTTAATAAGTAGTACTGTACAGAAGCGACATGACGGTTTTTATCGAACTCTGTTTTCTTTTTGGATTTTTGAGTTGTCATGGTGCCAGAGATGGTGGATTTTTCGTTACACTGAAGTCCATTGGGCACTATTTTATAATCTGTGAGGAAATTGACCTGTAGGCAACGTCGTATTTATTTACCATTTCTAAATGTGCAATTGAGATATAAAGAATTTGTGCAGTTTTTCTTGAAATACAAGCGGTTGTTTAAATCAATATCGCCAATTCCACTTGGCTTGCTTTTCATGCCAGTACTCCCCCGAGAGCTGGTACAATAACAACAATTTACCTTTTGCCGCTTCTGATAGTATTACTTACTATGTTGTAATGTCAAAAGGACAAAATTACGGCGTCGTAGTTACCCAAAACATTTTTCATTCGACGAAACCTACTTTTTAGGATTGTTGATTTTTTGTTTTTCTATAAAATGACCCGTGGATGTCATAAAACTTGTTTAGTTTCCATGTACAAATGGCGAAAAGGCACAAATGAGCTGAAATTATAAACTTAGCAGTGCCATGAAAAGTGTACCCTTCATCGTGAACAGTGTTTACACAGCTATTACAAGTCTGAAGGTCAGTGCATTTTTTCCTCTTTCAACGCGAGGATCATGAAGCAGTGTGCGAAGACATTGCCGTGACCTCGTCTCAAGGCCGACGTGAATTGAACACTGTGAGTCCGGACGCACGCTGTGCGTCCCGACTAAAACTTGTTTCACGTGCCGTAATGGGCGCTAAACTCCTGCAAGATTCCTGCCCCACCCGAGAAATTCTTGCACAAGATATTGCAAAATGCACATATTGCGTAAAACGTTAAGCTAGAGACCTGGGAATCCTGCGTTATTTTCTGACAACAGACTAGACTAGCTGTTATTCGTTCACACGACGTCTTCCACTTGCCTTCAACACCGTGGCTTGCAGCGGGTAACACGTTGCGCCAATAATTTAAAGTTCTACATATAAAGCAGTCAGATGCGTAAATGGCATCACATAAATAATTGTGTTTACGGAAAGGAACATTTCACGAGTTCAATTGCCTTCATATTAGAATCCATTGTCCCGTTTATTGTCTGGTGTCCCAGTGAGTAGCAGCTAATGGCAAAATGATCGGGGCTTGAATCTACACAGGACTGTGGATTTTAACTAGAGGCATGTAACATTTTCGTTACTTTTTATCAGCAGGCTAAACTCCAAATGGTCATACACTCGTTCAACGTCCGCCATTGGCCGAAAATGTCGTGGTCTGCCGCGGGGAGTGTATCAGTCCAATAATTAAATATTTCGTGGTAAATGCAAGCTAAAACAACCTCCTAGAATCTGTCACACACGTAACTGACATTACGTGGAGGCTCATGACTAGAGATGATGGTTTATCGCGGGGAAACTTGACTGTTTGCTGGGTTTCAACACGCGTTCAGCTAACCAGAGCTTGTACTTGGAGCTGTTGCCCTATTTGACTGAGCCAATATGAACTCCGATATCGTAATCATTAGTCTGCAGACAACAACGTTCTGGCAGAAGTATATTACCCAGTCGTATAATTTGCAAAAAAAAAAAAATTACATCGTTTTCAAGGTTATGTTGGCACAAAACATTTTCTCGATATACCATCATCTCTAACGATAACTTACTTTGTGGAATTACTGTTCCTTCCTCCCCCTTTCAAAGTTCATTGGCCACAGTAGTTCTTGACTTGCTTTTTTTTTTTTAATACTATCCTATGGATTTCGTTACCATGAAGCTTTGCAGTTTTGTATGTGGTACTTCATGATTAGAGCTACGAGTTAGTTGCGAAAATATTTTTTGCAACGTTTTATTTTAATGCCTTGCGTGCACGTTGGCAGCTCTGCTTTATGATTATTGGCAGAGTGTCTTTGATCAGACACGGTCTCTCATTTGACTGTGCCGATCAGGATAATATCACTGTGACAATATACGTTTGTGATACTGATTTGTCAGTAGACTGCCAAGGCAAGTGAGAGTTAAAAAACATCCACTCACAGAACATGCAGCAGAACTGCACGTCAGACATGGAAACAAATTGGTGCAAAAATTCTTTTCACTACAAATTCGTGGCTCTAGTTATGATTAGAGCCAGTGATTTTTGGTGAAAATAATTCTGCAACCATTTGTTTCAATGTCTTATGTGAACACCTGTTTCTCTGCTTCATGTTCAGTGATTGGAAGTTTTTAACTTTCGGTGTCTCGGGTTCCTACCTGCAAATCACGGACGTGTGGTGTCGAGGTAACATTGTTCTGGTTGGTACAGTCAAATGAGCCACGCCTCTGCCCTATTATATTCTGCCAAAAACCACAGACCAGAGTTGCAGGTGTACACGTAAGGCATTGAAACAAGTTGTTGCAGAATTCTTTTCACCAAAAATCACTGGCTATATTTATGATATATATATATATATATATATATATATATATATATATATATATATATATATATATATATAACAATTCCTTTTCTGGCTCTTTCATTTTCTTACTGGAAATGTCACATACATAATAAACTCTGAAAGATGCGTTGTGATTGGCCACGTATGAAAGCTAGAATGGAAACAGTGACAGATAACAGGACTTGTACAACATCCGTAGTGTAAATGAATAGTTCGTGATGGTATCGCAGGCTTTCCTCTGTTAGCGAAGTTAACATGTGTGGAAGGTATGACGTGACATTCAGAGTGACGTACGTTAACTACCCAAACATGGTAGAAATCCGACCACGCAAGACGACAAATACCACGATGGCTGCCGTACTGCATTGATGTTGCTGTATAGTGCATCACACGTACGAATGCACTTTGTGGCAGTTATCCTGACATTTTTATTTGTAATCCGTTGAGCAACATAATTTTGTTTGTATGAGTTTCCCTGCTGGAGATACTTTACTGAAGTGTTATAAAGTTATGGCTATACCTACACTGTTATTGTAACTACTACAAAATAATTTTGCAGCGAAGACTTACCACCAAATTTTTCTTTCAGTGAAATTAGATAATTTTCTTTCTTTGGTCGCCCTGAATTTATGACCTGCACCCTCGCCCGTTACCACATCTTGTATCTCAAGGAATAGTTGAAACTAGGCGAAGAAGGTGTGGATAAAGGAAGTGCTTCCTGATAAATGCCAAATATACGCTGCTTTATGATTTTGTACGTTCTTTTTGTCTCTGATCTGGTTCATTTTACGGTCACAGCGAAATTATATATAAGGCAATGATAGACGAAACAGCTACTAGGGCAGATATCGCATGTGCTAGTGAGGTTCTGGTGTCGTGTACTCTTTGCGCGATGGGTGATACGAACGCAAATTCGGTTGCGAAACGAAACAAGCCTGTCGTTTACAAACGAAGTGAATATCATCCACTGCAACCACTCCTGTTCTTGAGATAGTTTACCATGCATTGCTAAAAATTCTTTGATGCAATGTTACTGCAGACGCCTAAATACTGCAACCCATGTAAATTGATTAATAGTAATCTGAATAAACTCCTGATTATCATGCAAAAATTGTATTTTTACTATAGCGTACCAGAAATGTGGGAAAAAAATAGCGAATTTATGATGTGTAGAGATGGTGAAATTTCGCGAATTTAATACCTTCATGTTAGAATCAAATATCCTATGCATACTCAAGCCTTATACCTATTCGTTCATTGTCTACTGTTCCACTGAGTAGCAGTTAGTGGACAAATGGTCGTAGAATGTTTGATTCGCGAAATTTCACCATCTCTAAATATGTGCTTTATTTATACCATGATATTTTATTTGTTGTTTTCTGTAGACCTACATTTGGTTTGGCATCAATGCTTCGGAAGTCCTCTCTCGTAAACTAACCACACGTCTGCGCTAATCCCCTCTTATTCCCAGGCCTGTAGCTCGTCAAGGACATGTCTGGGAGCAGAGCGACAACAGAACGGCCAGGCTGAATATGTGCAGACCTGAAGGCATTGGATAGTCGGGCTCGAGTAACAGCAGATACACTTGTAGCTGATGTTTGTAAAACAGCCGATAGCACGGCCAGACCTGCGCGCGCATCCGTGACCGTCTTTTAGTAGAAGGCCGGAGTATTGAATGTGGCTACGCTGCATCGGAGGCCCACTGCCGGTCGCTCATTGGTAGCCGTGGTCTATGTAGACTTTTGTACACGCCACTAAATCTGCATCTAGACCAGGGGCGTCATTTGGGGCTACAGGGGGGGGGGGGAATGCCCCCCCCCCTGGATTTGGAATTTTTGTGTATAAACATATTTTTTTGTAATTTTAAATGTAAATAATGCTAACTTAAGGACATAAAACTGAAGTTTTATTATTAAAGTATCTAATTTATACATGCTTAATTAATAAAAAAGATGCAACAAGGTCACTGTCGTCAAAAAACTAAATCTTGCCCCCCCCCCCGGAAAAACCTGAAATGACGCCCCTGATCTAGACACGTTACTGAGACTAGGGCAGTCAGGCAGTAGGCCCTCGATGCAGCGTTGCCACATTCAAGACTCCAGCCTTCTACTAAAGACGGCCGTGTCGCATCTCATTTCCAAGGACCCTGGTTTTTCGCGAAAAGAATTTTGCCCCACTTTGTTTCATTGCCTTACGTGCACATCTGCAGTTCTGCTTCGTGGTCAGTGATTGGATATTTTAACTGTCTCGAACCTTGGGATTCTACTGGCAAATCACAGCCGAGAGGTGTTGCAGAGACTTTATTGTAATTGGCTCAGACAAATGGTATACGGTTCTTCACACAGGCACGTTGCCAATAATCATGAAGGAGAATTGCAGATGTGCACGTAAGGCACTGAAACAAAGTGGGGCAAAATTCTTTTCGCGGAAAACCAGGGTCCCTACTCATTTCCCCTTGCGACGCCTATCCCGCTTCCCCGCGCTCATACGCCTGCCGGTGACAGTACCTGAACATAATTTTTACATGGAGTGGTATTTGTACAGCCACAATATTATGGCGAAAATAGTTTTGCAACATTTGGTTTCAGTGCGTCATGTGCACATCTGCAGTTCTGCTACATCGTCTGTGATTGGATGATTTTACTCTCACTTTCCTTGGCAAACTACAGACGTACGGAGTCAAAATAGTCTTAGTTTGATTGGTGCAATGAAATGAGAGACATGCCTGAACAAGGACACGCTGCCTATAACCATGAAGCAAAGCTGCCGATATGCACGTGAGATACTAAAGCAAGGTGGAGCAAAACTATTTTCACTACAAAATCGTGGCCATAGGTGTTTGATGACCAGAGACCCGGAAATTTTGCGAATCCATTTGAGAAGACGTTAGATTTCAAACTCCTGTATACGTTAATTACTTTCGCGATTGGGTTACTGTTGCTGAAACTCTTCCTTGAGGACTGCGAACCAATTGCAGACCTGCATGAAAAATTTCACTGACCCCCGCAGTACCGCAGAATATTCAGGGTTACACAAGTGAAATAGCTGATAGGACAGCGAAATGGCTTCCATGGCCAGCAACAAGGCGAAGATGCCTACCGCTAATCAGTGTAAGGCTGCTGCCCTGCTAGCCGGCAGCCAGGCCAATTAGTAGGGACAGGAATTTTTGGTGAAAAGATTTTTGCCCCACTTTGTTTCAGTGCCTTACATGCAGCTCAACTTCATGGCTATTGTCAAGAGTCTTTTGTGCAGAGTTGTTATTCATTTGACTGTGCCAATCAGTACACGGATAACTGCGACACATCACGTCTGTGATTTGCGGGTTTAACCTCCACACTCTGTATGTTACGGCATCCAATCACTGACCACAAAGCAGAGCTGTAGGTGCGCTCGTAAGGCACTGAAACAAAGTGTTGCAAAAAATCTTTTTGGCGAAAACTACTGGGCCCTAGTAATTAGTCTGTACTGCTACCATGTCAGCTGTAAGGTAAATGGGCTATACATCTCGTCGACAACGAGGTTATTATAAACGGTGACACAACTTTATATAATGACAGGAGCTGGGAGAGGAGTCAGCCATGACTTTGTTATAGAATCATCCCATCATTCGCCTGGAGCGACTTCGAAAAAATTAGGATGGCCGAAGCCGGGTATCGAACCCGCGTCCCCTGGAATACGAGTGCAACGTGCCACCGTTGCGTCGCCTCGCTGGGTTTGTCAGAGGTCCAGGATGTTAAAAAAAATGGTAACTGAAATACAATGTTCACGTAATATAACAAATAGTACATAACCAATAATATACTGTCATTTTAGCCACATCCTACCTATCTTCCAGTGTCATTCAGTTTCTACTGTTACAAAACACATAATTATATTAATATATATATAGATAAGAGGCACGAGTATTTCGCGTATTCATCTGGCAACAGTCTAGACTTCTCTGTTCTATACGTGTACCGGCTGAAGCCGAATATCCATTGGCTTCTAACAGTACAAACGTGTAGCACGTGATATATCCATGACTTGTTTTCTTTTTTATAACTGGCTTGCAGTCGTCAAATGTGTGTTAAACCCGCTCTCGTCTGTATACGTTATTGACGTTCAACCTGACCTAGAATCAATACGCGAAATAATCGTGCCTCTACGTATAGACTATTAATAGAACCTATATTATTTTCAGTTACCATTTTTCTTTAAACATCCTGTACAACTGGTTACTTACTGGAGCAGCATTTGATGAACAAACAGCTGACGACAGAGTGTACACAGGACTGCACAGTCCAGCCGGCTGGTTATTGAACCCGCGAAATTCCCAAGTCTTTTATGATGATTTTTAGCCCTGGGGGTTGATTTGTACCTCAGGGGCAACACCTGAGGCGCGACAAGCAGGGGCATCATTTCACGTTTTTAATTGGGGGGGGGAGGGGGTTTACCGAAGTTTCCTCGTTGCATTTGGGGGAATGCTATTACAGGCGGTTCGGTGTAACGTGAACACTAAATAAAGCCCTGATAAAGTTGTATTTGAACCAATTCGTATCTTTCCGCGAGTAACGACTAACAATGGGAAATACCTATCCTCTCTGGACACGTCGCCTGATGTTTGCGTGTGTATGATACAATACGCAGTCGGTATGAATAGATTCAGTCTGATAAAAATAGTTTATTAATTGTATAAAATATAATTATGTCGGTTTCGGTTGATTTTATTTCGTTACGGTTGTATTTAAATAGGAAAATACACGGAATTATATTGCATCATTTCGCTGCCAACCATACAAACAGTAAGGTACCTATAGTTTTTGCTGGAATTTTTGCAGTAACGGCTAGTGATATTTTCCAAAGGTAAAATTTTTAGTGCTCGTTTTATCCCGAACGACCTATAGGAATTTTTTTACTAACCAAGCAACTTTAGTAATAAAACACAATTTTTATGTTCTTATGTAGGTATTAATCATATAACAAAGTACACAAACAATTTTATACACTTATCATTCAAAATTCAAGGAGGGGCATTTGACCCCTCCCCTCCCCAACCACCCTGAAATGATGCCCCTGGCGACAAGGTGAGGATGAAACTGATGTGGTTCGCGTTTCCCTTCCGCAGGATTGGGGTGAGAATGCAACACAACACACAGTCCTGAATCCGGGGAACTAACTGTACATTTTCCTGTCCGGCCGGGAATCAAATCTGGGACCCTTTGTCCACCTTCCATGAAATCACCGAACCAAGCAGATGGACATATATATATATATATATATATATATATATATATATATATATATATATAGGTCGCGAAGTATGTGTGTTTACAACAGCAAAGTAGAAGGCCCCAAGGCGAGCATTTTGGTATGTGACACTTGTGTTGTCTGTCCTTATTCTTGTAACTTGTCTGTGGTATTATGACGCAAGTGAAACACGTGTTTAAAACAAAAGCAGGTAGTAAACTTTTCCTGCCAGATTTTACTTCTGAAGAAGCTAACTTCATCTGACCAGCAGGTCGATTAATAGAGACTTGAAAAATTCTCGGGCTCACTGACATGTAGGCTAGCCTCCAAGAATATGTGTGATCTGAACCAGAAAACAGCTATTCACTAGCTGGTCTCTGACACAGTTATAAGGGTCTGAACTAGTTTCATTTTTATTATTGGCTCAGTGAATTCCAGGCGGTGTCAAATATGTAGAGGCACGAGTATTGATTGTAGGTCAGGTTGAACGCCAATAACCTGTATATCAATGTAACTTCCGTGACTAGACGACAGCTGTTTTGACACCTTTGGAGGTTGCAAGCCAGTAGTAAATAATATAATAATTCCTGGGGCTACCCACTTGTACGGTTAGGAGCCAACGGATATTTGACCTTGGCCAGTGTGTGTATAGGACTGAGAAGTCTAGACTGCTACCAGATTAATCCGCGAAATACTCGTGCCTCTACAAATAAGTCAAAGGCCAACTGCGGAATTGAAAGAAAGTTACAGTTGTTGGAAATCTAGATTGTGCCTGAAAAAAAACGCGATTTTTTTGAGGTCCCTATAGGTAAAAGACGGGACCACAACAGTACACTGCCAGTTTTTGTGAGTACATATTTGTAGAGCGATTTACATGTATATCTACCGACTCTGTGAAACACGCGTAATGTATTTCAAATTGCTTGTCTCGAAGCTCACTATACTATTGTGTGTATTTATGAAATTTCGAATATTTTTTGCTACTTTAAGCATTTTTTTAATACACATTATTTTGTGGTGGGTTTTTATATACGTCAAGAAGTAGCTTGTGGTCCGTATACTTTGCATGCAAATGCACTCACTGCTACCATCACGGTTGAACGAATACTTCAGAAAATCCCATTCATTTTAAGTTATAAATATTTTATATTTTTAATCCGAAATTTGAGACCCTTCTGTAGACACGGCCTTGCCAATGATTACAGCTGGTGATTTTTGGTGAAAATAATTACGCAACATTTTGTTTTAATGCCTCATGTGCACATCTGCAGCTCTGCTTCATGGTCTGTGATTGGCTGTTTTTAACTCTCGAGTTCTACCCGCAAATCACAGACGTGTGATGTCGCAGTAATCTTATTCTTATTGACACAGTCAAACGAGCGACTCATGCTGCCAATAGCGACGAAGCATAGATACAGATGTGAGCGTTATGCACTGAAGCAAAATGTTGCATAATTATTTTCACCAAAAATCACCAGGAAGACGAACGTGTGTACAGCCATTTAAAGTCTAGTGGACTGGCAAAAAAAAAAAATAACGTGAATTTTGCATGCCTCTGTTTGTTGTTCTCGACAAGATGGTCTCCCGAAGTGATCACTTGACCATGGGGAGCTTACAGCTGTCGGAGTGCCTATGCGCGCGGAAGTGACGCGGCACGACCTTGACGCCTCGTACTTAGAACCTCGCGAAAACACTGGAAAAAGTCTGCACTTATGCGAAATGCCTACACACAAGGCCGACAGAACGACTCGATGTGTCAACATTTACGTTGGAAGGCGCCGGCTCACTCCTACGGCGCAGACTCTCGGCACCTTCCAAACTTAGACATAACAGGATTTCCAACCCCGGATAACAAAACATCGCATATTTTGCCGTCCTCAACGCTGGAATCGTTTAAATTCACGCAAAGCAGTTGCTGTAATGTCTACAGTTGTTACAGGCAACAAAGAGGTATTCCATCATATCTAGGACAGATACGAAGATGTCTTAACTTTCAACAATTTTAGCAAAAATGTTGGTTACGACATTGTTCAACAAAATGATTTAATTGTAAGTATTAGTAATAAACTGTCAATTTTCTACAATAAGGTAGTACAAGCAAAAGAAAAAAAAAACGTATTGATAGCAAGAGCGACAAGCAGCAGGATAAAAATACAAATTCCAACATAGATAATGTGGAATAGTCAGAATAATGTATTTTTGAAGGGGGGTACTTTTTCTAACTTAATTTTTTTTAATGTGCGCAGTTACGGAAGATTTTTTTCGTAGTCTCAAAGATATAACAATTTTAACTAACATTGCTACCCATTTCTGATACGTTCACTACCGTAAGTTTTATGTCGTGAGTTATTTTTCGTAACTTTCAACAGAGTATTGAAGGTGTATGTCAGAGACTAAAAAAAAATCTGTAATAGCAACATACGGGCGTGTTAATGAAATGTGCAATTATTAGTTAGAGAGATTTATCACGGGTAAAGTTAACTGACTGCTATGTTACGATGTATATGTTTGAGTCCGTTGTACTTTTATCGTTATTTGTGTGTTCCCATTTGATTGTGCCATTGGGAGTTCTTGTACGCCGGTACTCAACATCTGTTATTAACTGCATAGAACTTTGCCAAATAACAAGAGCCACGAGTTAGGGGCGAAATTATTTTTGCACCATTTCGTTTCAATGCCTTAGTAGCATGTCGGCAGCTATGCTTCATGGTTATTGGCAGCGTGTATTTGTGTAGATACGTCAGTCATTTGACTGCGCCAGTCACAGTAAGGTTGTTCTTAGAGATTATGGTTTATCGCGGGAAAACTTGACTGTTTGCTGGGTTTCAACGCACGATCAGTTTACCAGAGGATGGCTGGCTTTCGCTTGTACTTGTAGCTGTTACCCTATTTGACTGAGCCAATAAGAATCCAGCTATTGTAATATTTTATGCCTGATATTGGCGTGCAGACATCTGCGTTGTGGCAGACGTATACTACCCTACAATACACGTCACAAGAAACTACAGTGTTTCCAAGTGTATGCTGGCATAAAACATTTTCGCGATATACCATCATCTCTAACCATCATTAGATATTATTATATATCGCGAAAATGTTTTGTACCAACATACCCTTGAAAACACTGTAGTTTCTTGCAACAAATACGATTCAATGATATACTTCTGACACAATGTAGCTGTCTGCAGACCAACAGCCAATAGATATTACAATATCGGGATCTTATTGGTTCAGTCAAATAGGGCAGCAACTCCAAGTACAAGCGAAAGCAAGAATGTTATGGTAAGCTGAAGTGTGTTTAAATCCAGCAAACAGTCAAGTTTTCCCGCGATAATCCATCATGTATAACAATAATCTCCAGCGATGACGCAGAACTGCATGCGTGTGCATGTAAGTCATTGAAACGAGATGACGCAAAAATCTTTCGCAAACCTTCTGGTCCCTAGTGATACAATCTCTCATTCTCTCACAGAACTGCAGATGTGCGTTGAAACAAACTGGGTTAAAATTATTCTCGAGAAAATGTCATGGCTTACTGATACGTAAATGACATATTTGAGTAATTGCGACATAATTATATTTGACGTCGTGCTCACAGACTGTTAGGCCGGCTTTACATATTGGCCCAACACCCGACCTTGGAAGGTATCGACCAGTGTGTAAATGGTGCTTGGCCGATCTTGGAATGTTGGCCATGTGTTGGAAGCTTTACCATTCTTGTCGGTTTTTGGTCCAACCATCAAAGGGATTGGCGTATGCATTGGCGTCAACTTGGTCGGTGTTTACACATTGGTGCATGCATTGGTGTTGTGATTTTACATTTTTTTTTTTTTTTTTAGTTTGAGAGGAAAATACTGTTAAATGTAGTGTTGAAATGGATCAGTGGACATTGTTCTGCACATATGCATAGAGTATGAATGTAATTGCAGCAATTTCCAAGTAAACTTGACCCTCAATTATCACGGAATTTGAATTGGCCGTATGCCTGGTTAAAAATGAATTGGACCAGTGTGTAAATAGCGACTGGCCGTTTCTTGGTCGTTGGCATTTCTTCCTTCCAATGTGTAAATCCGGCCTTATGGCGCAGGAATGTTCGTCGGTAAAGAATGTGTGTGAGGGCAACAGCATGTGTCTTGCCACCTCCATGCCGAACCCGCCACGACAGAGAGAGAGAGAGAGGGGGCCGTGTCGCATAATCGCGCCACCTGACACGAATACTTCTGCAGTCGCGTCGCGCCGACACTTTCTCCCCTCGGCCGCGCGTGGCGTTGACCCGCCGTGCCCTCGATGTCTTCGCGTCTCCCGCTGGGTCGAGCTCCTCTCGACACAACATTGTCTCCTGCAATTCTGTCTCGCTTTTTATACCTTCGTTCCATTCAATCTTTAGCTACAGCTGTGCAGCTGGTGTTGTGCAGCTACGCCAGATCTTCATTTCGCTGCAACTCCTCTGGCAGAGTTGAATAAAACGACTTCTGGGTGTCTTTAGTTCCGCATGCGTTCACTGTATGTATAAACAAAGAGACAGACAAAATTGTAATACAGTAAAGATGTTAGAAGTGTCTAGATGGCGCATGTTGCTGGGATTATAACCAAACAAACGTTTGACGTTGCTGTGAACAATATGGCCGACTAATTAAAAAATTGAGGAAATATCAATTAGGAAGTGTGTAAACACGGCTAAAATATAGAGTTTTCAATCTAAAATATCAATATTAAAGAGCATAATACATTCATTTACCGGAAAAATACCGGTCTGGTGTGTACTTTTGAGGTTAAAGCAGTATGGCGGCTGGCTACGTCTCCCCCCTCTTGGCTTAACTCCCCTCGCCTTCATTCCGACCTTATGCTACCCCCGTGTAATACAGACGTGAAATGTCGTGGCGGCTCTTTTGATACGTGCGAACTTCGCCGCTTATTGGCTGCCCGAGTTGTTGATACCAGCCCCGTGTATGTTTGGCTCCTGCATGTTACGACAGGTTTCCTATTGGCAGGGCAGCCACCTTACGCTGACTGGCGGTAGGCGTTTCCGCCATGTTGCCGGCCAGGGAAGTCATTTTGCTGGCGTGTGTGACTGAGTTCGCTTTCCTAACGGCCATTTCACTTCTGTATTACTAAGTATAGTTTGTCTCATAAAAGAGTTCCCCTTTTTGACAGTTGCGTTGGCATATATTTTAGAGTTGTTTCCATGAAATAAGCAGTGTTTTCCTATGCCACAAGTGACTTTTGCACCAAAATACTTGGCTAGGTCTTAAACTGTGCAATTTATCAAATTTAAAAGTAATTTCCTGCAGAATTTTGGGGACATGATAGGCTTCAAAACTGTCAAAAAATGGTATTCTTTCGTGAGACAGACTATATTCTGCAACGAAGATTTATCAAGGGACGGAAACCACCAATAAACTAGTTCGTAAAGTTGAAAATGGAAAAGCACTATAGTTAACGACTAAAATTAATATACGTCGTTTATCTCAGGGGTGAGTTTTAAATGTGGGTGGCGATTAGCACAGGATAGTAATGTAACCCCAACACTTAACGTTTCGTATTAAGTTAAGCTGTTTTTTTTTTATTATTGAACTTTGAATCTTGTAGCACGTAAGGTGCTTATGAATATTCACGAAGGTACAGTACGTCAGCCGAAATTTCAAATGTACGTAAACAGCGCCCTTAAGGGGGATTGATCCCTGTCAGATCGGTTTTACGGTTTTTCTTATAAATCAGGGAATCGACACTTTGTTTTACTGTTTTCACGCTGACAAGGCATAGTTTATTGTTTCATTCACTTTTTGGAATCCATGTGGCATTGTTTCTCTTAATGTTGCGGCCTCTGTAGTCGCTCCCGTAAATAAAGCAATTTTTCCTTTTCAGCTGTTTCCCGTTGCAAAATAATGAATATATTATGGTTCCAGCAATTACATAACATCGATTAATCTTGTATCTATGCCTTGTCGTGACAAACATTTTGATACATCGACTGGAACATAAGTTATCGAAAAGAAACAGATAAATCCAATGTGGTAGGGATCAATACCCCTTATAACGCCCGCCTGCTGGCCGTGTGTTTGTGTGAGGCGCGGCGCCAAGGGCGATGTTGACCGGCTCATCTGTTGCGGTATCGCCTCTACCGCAAGACACTGAAACGGCGTGCAGTGGTATCGTTAGAGATGATGGTATATCGCGAAAATGTTTTGTGTCAACATAGCCTTGACAACACTGACACAACGTAGCTGTCTGCAGACCAATAACATGCATTAAATATTAAACTAGTGGTATTTTTATTGGCTCAATCAAATAGGGCAGTAGCTCCACGTACAAGGAAAAGCCAGTAATCTTTTGATAAGTTGAACGTATGTTGAAGCCTAGCAAATAGTCAAGTTTTTCCGCGATAAACCATCATCTATAGGTATCGTAGATAACTCGCCTGACTGACACTTTCAGAGGACACTCCGTCTTTTTATTGGTGGAATGGTTTAAGCATTGTCCTTTGCATGTTTCTAGAGTATCACTAGAGGTACGTAAATTTCGCAGATACATTCCAGGTCAGGTTGAACGCCAATTATGTATACTTCATTGTCATGTCTGTGACTTGCTGGCGGCTGTTACGAAACGCGTTTGACTACTGCAAGCCAGTAGTAAATAAGGAAATAATGCGAAGTGCTATCGCTTGCTACCTGCTTGTACGGTTATAAGCCGATATATAGTCGATTGTGGTCAGTGGATGTATAGCACTGACAAGACTAGGCTGCTGCCAGAGGAATTCGCGAAATTGACGTACCTCTTAAGTATCACACGTGAGTAATTTTTCAGACATAATATATTGAAAAAAGCTGTTTTTAGTCATTTTTAAGTATCCGAAATTATTTTTCTAATTGATGTGGTGCTGTGCAATTATTGATGTGGTGATGTGCAATTACCTTCCCTTCATTCGTTAAAGTGTGTTTATTTTTCGTACGTTGAGACAGTGGGTACATGTGAAATAATTTCGTAAAAAATAATTGTTTACCACAACACTGCAGTGTATTTTAAGCTCATGGTAGGTGGCAGCCTTAAAGAATACGCGTGACCTGAAGTGTGTATTGCCTACACACGTGTAATTTTCTTGTTTTTTTCGAATGGTTTTCCTTAATTAGACATCGCTCACGCACAACAGAAGTGTGTATGGGCGGTTCGGGATAAAGTGAGCACATTAAAACGACCCAGCTTAAGTCCTATTTTTAGCGAATTCGTACCTTTCCGCACGTAATTGTTAACGAAGGGAAATGTCTAACCTCTCTGGACACGTCACTTGATGTTTGCGCATATATATATATATATATATATATATATATATATATATATATATATATAGTTTGACTTTAAAAATTTTAATTATATGAAACATGATTTTGTCGCTTTCGGTTGTTTTTGTTTCAGTGTTGCTGTATTTAAAAAAGGAAAATACACGGAACTATGTTGGGTAACTTCGCTGCCAATCATACAACCAGTAAGGGGCCGATAGTAAATATTCAATTATATGCAGTAACGGCTAGTGATATTATTTGTGCCAAACACTGTCCAACTTTTGGATATCAGATAACACGTCGTTTCCCAAAAAAAAAAAAAGGTCCCGTAGTTTTTGCATAATCACTCGTCAAAGTCACAAAATCGCCATTGCGGTGTAGCCAAAATAAAAAAAAAAAGTAATTAACTAATGAATTCAAAATTACAGGAACTGAAAGTCAACGTATCAATGTATTTATGACATGTTTGACAAAAGGTAGTTTTTAAAATGTCAGTAGTAGCCAAAAGTCAAACCTATGTAAAAATGTACTAACTTTCATTTTTTTTTAAATACAAAAAAGTATTGCTTTGTGTTTACAGAATTGTCTTGAAGTAGCGGACATCATTAAGTATCAATATGAATTATTTTGTTTGTGCAAATTAATTTTTTTTTTATTTTTTTGGCTACGCCGCAACTGCCATTTCGTAACTTTGATAAGTGATTATGCTAAAACTATAGGAGCTAATTTTTTTTTTATTTGGGGAAATGGCATGTTATCTGATGTGTAAAAGTTGAACAGTGTTTGTCACAGACATAAAATTTGGAATTTTTACGGGTCCAGCGTTCTTTAGCGATGACCAAAACTCTTCACTTCATTTGACAGTGTAGTTGAAGGTATCTGCAGGGGAGACGGGTCGTAGAAAGCGAAGGCGGTGGGGGTGTTGTGCAACGACGCGGAGGGGAGGGGAAGGAGAGATAACGGCTGGCACAGGTGCGACGGGGCACATTCCCCGGCTTCCTCACCGACAAGGGTCACTTTCTCCAGGTCGCCGCGAGGGCACGTACCTCTGCCACCCATCGTCCTCTCCTCTCCGTGTCTCCCTAGTAAACAAGCTTTTTTTACTGAGCTGTCTCACGTGCGCGCATTGTGCCGACGTACGAAATAAAAACACACTTCTGACAAGATAGGATTGTCGTTAAGGCTGTTCACGTGGTAAAAACGCATAAACTTATATTTGTACGACGTAGGCCTAGTGTTAGTTTTACAGACGTTACTTGTGACTACATTTTCCACTTGTGAAATTTTTTTAGCTCTCATAATCTTCCCACAGTAAAAATTTGCAAGTTACGGGAACATGCTAATAACAAAAACCAACGGACTTGCGCGAATGAAATAATTTACGCTGAAATGATATAGTATGGATAATGTGCTAAAATATTAAAAATCACACAATGCAATTCCTTTGTATTTTTTTAAGAAAATTCTAAAAATAACGATAATTTTCTTTGCATATGGCCATTTTAAAAAAATACAAAGGAATTTAGTTGTGTGGTTTTAAATATTTTAGCATATGGCCCGTACTATCTAATATCGGTGTAAATTATGTCATTCCAGTAGTTCAGTTTGTTTTGTCATTATAATTTTTCCGTAACTTGCAAACTTTTACTTTGACATGCCGCTATGGGAAGACTGTGGGAGCTAAAAATTTTTCACAAGTGGAAAATGTAGTCAAAAGTAACGTTGTAAAACTGACACTACGCCGTACAAATATAAAATTATGCGATTTTGCCATGTGAACACCCTTAAGAATGTCGCCTACCTGCGCGTTAGAGACTCAAAAATGACGGAGACATAAGGGCGACCTTGAAACGCGCATCATCGACCGCATCACCTCAACGAGCCAAGCGCTGAACTAACGTGCAAGCTTCCCGCCCAACCGTTTTTACTATGGGACACTAAGCCGTGACCATATAATTTTATTGGTGGAAAGTGCAAAGTTCAATGCACGTCTCAATCTGAGTTTCACATATATCCGGTTAGAACGTTTTGGCGTATGAAAAGACAGTTTTTAGCCATGTTGGAGAGCTCAGAAACAGTGCTTTTAGTTAGCATAGTGTCTTAATAATGACGTTCCGACCTTGTCTGAAATGTGTTTTCTTTTCGTACGTTGGCACAACGGGTGCAGGTGGAATATTTTCGTAGAAAAACCTGTTGTACGAACACACTGCAACACATTTGAAGCAGTGGGTAGGCGGCCGCCTTAATGCGTATTGAATACTTCAGGGTTTGCCACACTTCCGTTACATTAAATATTTCTTCAGTGCACAGTACAAATGTTAAGTTACAATAGTTTAAAATCGATTAAGACTATTCCAAAAACAAGTCGAATTAATAAAACATCAAACATATTTCAAAATATAAAATTGCTTTGAATTGTGTTTGTAAATATCAGGATACAATATCCGAGGGCAAGAAGGAGGAGAAGGCATTTTTTTTTTAGAGTGTGGGAGTATTTTTTAATTGGTTAAGTAATTCCGAAATTGAAGCAGAAATATATAAGTAAGGCAGGGAGCTACGAGTTAACCCAACTTGATGAGACTTTAATGAGCGACGAAGGAAAAAAACCGTAACTGATCCTAGAACCAGGATGAAGTAATTACTTTTCACGTGCGAGTAAGCATGAAGGCTACTGTGCCATAATTCACTAACCAGACTGGTAGGTCATCGTTCATATCAGCACGGGTGCTGTGTTAAAGACTATTCGCGTTATAGTAAGATTTTGTTAAGACCTAGTCTTGAAATTATGACACTCCCCTTTTTTTTCTCACTCTCTGTGTGTGTGTACATATATATATATATATATATATATATATATATATATATATATATATATATATATATATAAAGATACCTGTATCGGTTATGGCCCACTTAAGGTTCGACAATCATGTGTGCCTAAGGGCCGACATTATAAACTTCTTTCGAATGACAACCAACTGCTATTCCCATAGAGAAAGCATCGGTGAGCAGTTGGTTGTCATTCGAAAGAGGTCTATAGATACGGCCCTAAGTCATTAATTATATTACTAATATAACACATGCACGATGTAAGACAGATATTTATAGATGGTGTGTGTTCATACTGGAGACTAGTGTGTATTGATCCCACATCGATATCGGCATTAGCACACAATGGTAACTAGTGGGCCGCGTTGGAAGTGGGCCATATTCGGTACAGATACTTCATATATATACATATGTATATGTGTGTGTATGCATAAGGTAACTCGAGGTAAGACGCCAGCTGGGGGAAAACGCCGGTCTTATAAGTTTTTTTATGTTTAGTTAATTACTGGTTTTTTTAAGCTCATTATTGACTTACACCAATCCTGTCGTAATGTTATTGTGCATATTTATTCAAACATTATGGCTTTAACATTTCCCAAGTGTTGCCGTCTTCTCTCGAGTTACCTATGAACTATACGTCACTGTTCAGGTGCATCAATATTGGTCGTTTGCTCTGGGACTGTGATATATACGTGTTTTATTTACGTGGGCCGGAAGGACAAGCTAGACAAGTGTTACGTAGTAGCTCGTATAATCGCCAACCAATTAGACACTGTGTTGTTTTATTATGAATGTTGTTCTCCACTTACTGAGGCGGGTGTTCCTGTAGCGCATTTTATGCTTTTGGTTGCAAAACGTGTCGGCTTTTCCTCACGCCACGTTTGTTCTCTTCACGGAGCACGGCAGACAGGCAGCCCGTCAGACCGCCCGCCTCTAATAAAATGCGAACTTTACCGATAGTAACCGACGAATTACGATTGTGGCAACGCGTTTGTTTTAGATGAACGCCACTCTAAAGGCGAGATTTTTTTTTTTTTTTTTTTTTTATAATTTTCCATGTTTTGGTAGTAGGGTATTGTTTTGACGAGCTTTTACTTTTCGTTACTCGGTAATTACTACTCAGATGGAATTCGTTGACTACAATTTACCCACAGACTTTATATGATAGATTACTGGGGAGATGGAAATCGTAAGTGGAATCAATGTAAAAAAAAAATTCATTATTTACGTTGTGACGGAAACCGGAAAACATTGTCAAAATTGATTTTCGCTCCCTGCTTCCCTAACACTGTTCACCATCAAGCCAAATTGCAAATTTATAAAAAATTATATATCTGTAATCGCACAATGTTAAGGGGGAGTGTTAGATAATTTTATGGTATTATCAGTTTTTCAGCCATAACATTTATTAAAATATTTTCTCTTCAACAAAGCATAGGATATATTTTTGATAAACTGCTTGACATAAACAATTATGGAATCTTTCATATATTTGTCTTGCAGAATCATTGCACGAGAATTATAGGTTAACTTTCAATAATTCTCTTGCGATGACACTGCGTGACAAATTAATGAAAGATTATATTATTATTTATGTCAAGCAGTTTACCGAGAATATATCCTATGCTTTGTCGAAGAGAAAATTTTGTTAACATTTGAATAAATGTTATGTCTTACAAACTGAAAATACAATTAAATTGTCTAACACTTCCCCTTAAGGCACCTCGCTAGCAAACATTATTTATTCTTTTTAATTTTCTATGTAATACTACTCACTCTCGAGACATTACTTGTAATGATTTACTCGCCCAATAAAAATTAATTACATATTACAGGTTTGGCAGTTACATGTCAAAGTTAAGATTTCACTTGATTACTTTAATTAACCCACGTGCTGAAATAAGATTATTCAAAGGAACAAATCTTTAGTTTGCGGTAAGAAGGGCATAAGAATAATTTACGCCAGTTGAGACGTGTGCTTTTCTTCCAGCTTTTAGTATGCTTTTACTAGGGCACAAACCTCATTACATTTACACGTAGCATGACCCTTCTTACCAACTCTAGTGAACAGTAAAATAGCAAAAGGGTCTCTTTATATTTTTTAATGACTTTTGGTCTTTTTACCGCCCACCAAATGAATTATGTCGTGAGTTAAGGCGTCCGCCTGGTGGCCATGTGTTTGCGAGAGTGAGGCACGGCGTCAAGGGCGATGTTGACATGCTCATCTGGTGTGGTATCGCCTCTACCGTAAGACACTGAAACGATGCACCGTGGTATTGTAGATCAGTCACTCGCATGACTGACACTTTAAGGCTCGTGTTCAGTCGCCATATTGAATTTTATTATTTTTCACCTTTTTTTTAAATCTGAGAAAAAAAATTGTTAAATATGTGGTTATACCTCAAATTCTATTTACATTTCGCTACAGTACAAACCTTGCGATTTGGCTGCTAACTTATAATTACGCCGCAATTTGTCGGGCAAATTATGAATATAAAAAAAATTACCCGACAAATTACGGTGTAGTAATATTAAGTTAGCAGCTAAATCGCAAGGTTTGTACTGTAGCGAAATGTAAATAGAATTTGAGGTATAGTCACATATTTAACAATTTTATTCTCAGAATTTAAAAAAAAAGTGAAAAAATAATCAAATTCAATATGGCGACTGAAACCGAGACTTAAGTGGTGACCCCATAGTTTTCATAGTTTTACTTGTTGGAAAAGTTTGTGTGAAAATCCATTATAAGTTACTAGAGTAGTTTCACACGAATCACGGGGCTAGTTTGCCAGATAAAAAAAAAGTTTTAAAAGTATGTTTTTAGCCATTTTGAGGGACGTCGGAATGATTTTTCTAACGGGCGTGATGCTTTGCAACTACCATTCTGACATCGTTTGAAGTGTTTTGTTCTTTTCGTAAATGCCCACATTAGAAACACGTTGAGAAGTTCCTTAGGAAAAATTGTTGTGCTAGCACGCTGTAACGCTGTTTGCAAGGCAAGCGGCCGCCTTAAGAACGTTCGTGTAGCAAAAAAATTCATAATTTTATATTAATATGGCAAAGTGTTCGTTTTATAGACGTTATTTATGACTACATTTTCCGCTTGTAAATATTTTTTAGTTCGCAAGGTCTTCCCATAACGACGTGACAAAGTCAAAATTTGCAAGTAACGGGAACATAGGAATAACTAAAAGGAAGTGACTCACTAACTAATTAATTTTCACTGAAATTATATGTTATGGGCTATATGCGGAAAAATTTAAAAAATCAAAAATCTAACTTCATTTATGGCAATTTAAAAAAGACAAGATTACTTTATTGAGTGTTTTTAAATATGTTAAGAATGTGTTCCATAATACCTTATTTCGGTGTAAATTATTTCATTCCAGTAAGACGCTTGATTTTTGTTATTCCTATGTTACGTAACTTGTAAATTCTGACTGTGGCATGTAGCTGTGGGAAAACTATTAAAGCTAAACCAATTTTTACAAGTTGAAAACGTAGGTATAGGTAACGTGTATAAAACTAACACCGTGTCACGAAAATATAAAATAATACATTTTTACCATGTTAAGGCCTCGTTACGGAGTTTTGAAGTGATTTCGAAAATATTTTTTTTATTGCTACCTAATACTCATATCAAAATTTCGGTGCACAGTTTTGACGCTTATATGTTATAATTTGTAGCTGATTTTTTTTTATAGAATTAGACTGAACTTTTTTTTTATATATAGATTTCATTACCAAAGTACCACGTTTTTCGTCGTGGAAATAAGCAAAAATAAAGGAAATTATGTTTTTGCTGGCGAATGGTACATTATTTAAAAAAAAACGCGTCCACCGTATTGTGCATCGTGTGATTGCACATTGACTCAAATTTTCTCAAAACTTTTGGTTAAAAAATATTTGAGTTATTGGCACCAGTCTGAAAAAAACTCGGGAAGGAAAAACTCATTTTGAGTTTCCATATCTGTAGGTGAATGAACCAGGTCTTTATGCTCCTGTTTTAACTTTTCTACAGTTTTCTAAAATCAGTGTAGGTGATGGAATGAGCATTTGAGGGAATATGTAAGGGAGGTCTAAATGGCCGTTTGCCCCTCCTGGGTTGAGTGGGCAGAAGAAGAAGTAGCTTTACCCCTCTCCCTGATTTAGCATCACTGTGTCAGTATACACGCCCCATGTCCTTTAATGAGCATTTTAGAAAATTCAGGGGGAAGAAAAATATTTACGATACAGTTTATAGATTGGTTTCCTTCTTTTCAACAACTGCCAAAGGACTTGGACAAAACCTGTAAAATTTCCAAACAACCATCTTGTCTGGCATTGTTCTCTGCTGTACTTGGTTCACACCACAATGCAGTTACGCTGCGTGTGGGATAGGGAAGTTAGGCAGTTGCAGTTGCCGCTCTCTTCAACTGAAAAGCAAAGCACATTTCTCATGCACAGTCCGTGTTTCGACACGGCTCGGCGTGGGTTCTGCTCCCGCGGCACCGCTGCACCGGCCAATGTGGGCCAACCTCGAGAACAAAGTTTCGACAGACAGAAGAGCGGGTTCGGCCACGCCACAGAACATTTCGGAATACAGAAGTGGAATAGCAGGTAGGACGGCAAACTCAGTCACACACACCTGCGAAATGGCTTCGCCGGTACAGCAAACATGGCGGAGACGCCTACCGCGAATCAGGGTAAAGGCGGTTACACAGAGGCAATTTTTTGGTGAAAATAATTAGGGGCCCTATGTAACATTTTGTTTCAGTGCCCCGCGGGCACATCTGCAGCTCTGCTTCATGGTCAACGATTGGCTGTTTTTAACTCTCAACCACGGCCGCAGAAGAACAGGTCTGGACACTCGCCTTGATATTTGACCCCCTTGTTGTTTGGCTGCAGTTCACCAAGTTACCGAGAATATTGTGTTTTATTGGCGCTGATGTTACGGCGGTCGGACTAAACTCCGCCCACTTCCTTTCCGCTAAGATAAACAATTTATCAAAACGTATTTTTTATCAATTTGTGAAATACTTTCTTCGCTCACAAATTTAAGAAATGGCTCCAGCAATCTTTATTTACTTTATAAATTTAACAATGGGAAAAAGTGGACGGAGTTTGAGTCCGACCGCCCGGAAAACAGCGCCAAAACGTACGACATTCTCGGTAACTTGACGAACCACAGTCAAACAACAAGGGGGTCAAGCAAAATACATTGGTAGATAGGCGAGTGTCCAGACCTGTTCTTCTACGACCGTGCTCTCAACATTTTTGGCATCTACCCGTAAATCACAGACGTGTGGTGTCGCAGTGACGTTATTATCATTAGCACAGTCAAATGAGTGACGCCTCTACACGAGTACACGCTACCAATAACTACGTACCAGAGCTGCATTTGACTTTACGACAGCTTTCGATACATGGGTTCTTCTTATAAGGGTCGTACACAATGGCGTCGACGAGTTTTAATTTAATAAAAAATGCTGAGTTGTAAAATGAAAGTTTAAAAATTTCAACAATTTTTTTAAAATACAAAATCACATATTTTTGTTTTTATATATGTCAAATCACAGCCTACAACATTGTTATACACTGTGAATTTTTTTTTCGGTTTTGTATATCAGTTGGTTTTAGTGGCGTACATAAAATCGTAAAGTGCAAATGTTGACGTTTACGACTCATTACGGAAAAACTATGAGAGATACAAAGAGGAAGATTTAGTCACAATTTATGTATCAAATAAAAAAAAATGTCTGGTACAAATATAAAAATAATAAAAGACGTTGAAAACTGAGGGCAGCGCCCCCTTAAGCCAAGCAGCATTGACGTTAGGTTTCTGATAAACCGAAAACCTAAAGTTTAGTTTAGTTTTAGTTTATTGCATCTTTTTTTCTATACAGTTCATTGTTGCACAAATATATCGGATAAGTCATGTTTATAATATACAATCAAATGAATAAATTACATAAGATACACATTTAAAAACAGTCAGTAATAGAGCAGAATTTAACATTATTCTTGCCAGTTTGGGCTTGTGGTCATATGTGGCTCATATCAGCATTCTTCATAGTCTCCACACGCAAAAACAATTGAAGAGAAGAATCAGAATCTTAACACAGAACAAATATCTTAAATAAATATCTACACATTTACAGATCCACACAAATACTCAAAGTCAAAATAAAGGTGGCCGTTTGCAAATAACCAGCTGATTGTGTAAGTTATAATGAGAATTGTTTATTTCTGAGTATCGTTTTATTCTCCAGTGCTAGGCTTTTATGAGAAAAGTAATAGGTATCTGCTCATTTCATCACTAAATATTAACCGACAAAGTTGTTTAGTCGTCCAGCTCCTCTGTCTCTCTCTCTCTCTCTCTCTCTCTCTCTCATTCATTTTCTCTGCGGTGGCCTTCGTCTGGTAGTCACGTGGCCGGAAATATTTCTCGTACCTGCCCCTAGGCAGCGAATCAGCATATAGGTTAAGTAGCGTAAACTGAATCACTTCCTGCCAGTGACGCTGTGCCATTTCCTCTTCTCCATAGTTATTTATACCTGTCTTATTGCGCTTAAAGAAATGTTTGGTTGTTCACTTAGCCCTCTAGTTATACTCACGGATACGTACCACTGGGGCTTATCTACAGTTCACTATTGATGATGAAACATGAAGGGGGAAGGGGCAAAGTTACTGCAGACTAGAATCCATTGTACTATGCATACTCAAGTCCCGTCTATTCATTCATTGTATTGTTTGTTGTTCCTCTGAGTAGCAGTTAGTTGACAAATTATCGGTTCTTGAGTATGCATAGGATAGTTGATTCTAAAATGCACCTAACATTCACCCAGGAAGAGGTAATGGCCGTTTATACCCCCCCCCCCTCCTTTTTCCTTTTCCCCTCAAATGCTCATTCCATTTAACGTAATTCATACAAACAATTTTTGTCCTGAAGCTCCTCCTTCCGAGATACTGTAAGTGCACAATTTTCAACAAGGTTAAATTGGAACACATTTGATAATTAAAAATAACACATTATGTGTATTTAAGGGCGTTGGACCCGTAAATTTTCATTGTTTTATATTTGTGCCAAACACCGTTCAACTTTTGCACATCAAATAACACGTCATTTCCCCAAATAAAAACATAAATTAGGCCCCATAGTTTTTGCAAAATCACTCATCAAAGTCACGAAATGGCCATTACGGTGCAGTCAAAATCAAAAAAAAGTAATTAACTAATGAATTAAAAATTACGGGAACTGAAAGTCAGTGTATCAATGTATTTCATGACATGTTTGAGAAAAGTTAGTTTTAAATATTTCAGTAGTAGCCGAAAGTCAAAGTTATGCAAAAATTTACTCATTTTCATCAATTTTTAAAAAATACAAAAATATATCGCTTTGTGTTTACAAAAGTGTCTTGAAGTAGTGCACATCATTAAGTATCGATATGAATTATCTTGTTTCTGCAAGTTAATTATTTTTATTATTTTGGCTACACCGCAACTGCCATTTTGTGACTTTGACAGGTGATTATGCTAAAACTATGGGCCCTAATTTTTTTTTATTCGGGGAAATGTCATGTTATCTGGTGTGTAAAATTTGAACAGTGTTTGGCACAAATATAAAATTTTGAATTTTTATGGGTCCAACGTCCTTAATAGTCTACAGTTTTCCGAACCTTGCATCAACAACGAAGGTTTATTTATAACACTGATACTCCACACACAACTCTCATAAATAAGTACGTAATTTACGTTTGAAAACATACAGAAAGATCCAAACCGAGCACGGTAAAGCAGTTGGAAAACTCTGGGCTTGCATTGAAAGAACCCTGGTTCTTATTCCAACCCAGTCATCCTGTTTGAAGTTTTCTGCAGTTTTCTGAAATCAGTGTAGGTGATGGAATGAGCATTTGAGGGAAAATGGAAGGGAGGTCTAAATGGCAGTTTGCCTCTCCTTGGTATATTTTAGGTGGGCAGAAGTAGCTTTATCCCCCCCCCCCCCAACTGATTTGGCATCACTGTGTCAATCACGTCCCTTGCCCTTAAATGAGCATTTTAGAAAATTCACGGGGAAGAAAAAAAATTACGATACAGTTTATAGATTGGTTTCCTTCTTTTCATCAACTGCCAAAGGACTTCGACAAAACCTGTAAAATTTCCAAACAACAAATATAATGGTTGTTGGTTTAAAAACATATGATTAGAGATGATGGTTTATTGCGGAAAAACTTGACTGTTTGCTGGGTTTTAAAGGAATGTTTACCTTATGAATATATGTCTGGCTTTCGCGTATGCCTATAGCTACTGCCCAATTTGATTAATCCAATAAGAATTCGGCTATTGTAATATTTGATGCCTATTATTGGTCTGCAGACAGCTGCGTTGTGTGTGACACGTACAACCAGAGACAGGAAAAACTCGTGGGTTCACTGACATGTAGGCTAGCCTGCAAGAATATATATTTGAATTGAAGCAGAGAGTAGATACTAATTAGCTGCTTCCTGTCAAAGTTATACGTTTGTGTTAGTTATATTTTTATCATAGGCTCAAGAAAATCCAGGAGATATCAAATAAGTCAAAGGTCAATGGCGAACGTGATACAAACTTACAGTCGTTGGAATCCTAGAATTCTAGCCTGTGTCCAAATGAGATAGCGCATTTTTCCGGTCTTTACGTATAATGTATACATGTCGCAAGAAACCACAGTATTTTCAAGAATATGCTTGTACAAAAAAATATTCGCGATGTACCATCATCTGTACATATGATCTTTCGCGATTCGTGATTAGGAAGTGAACTATGTTAAGACACACGCAGGCCACTGAATTCGCGAAATGCTCCTGTCCCTATCAGTAACAGAGATGCTGTGGTAGAGAGAGCACTATGCCAAAAGTAAGAAAAATTAGTGAGTTAATTGACCTATTGGTAATACTTTCACACATAGCGTATTATATTTATTTATTGAATTTACTGTCTGTGAAACGTAAATAATTCTTACGGGTAACAGGGTATCGAACAAGTCAAGAAAGTTATAACTAGCACCAGTGTTTTTTTTTTTTTTGTGAAAAGAATTTTGAACCAACTTGTTTCATTATCTCTATGCATATCTGCAGCTTTTCTTCATGGTTATTGGCTGCATGCGCGTTATGTAGAGACGTCACTTATTTGTAGGGGCCGGACATTTCCGCGGATTCAGTGACCTGCACTATCTTATGCATAAAATACTCAAGCCCTGACCATTTGTCCACAGTGTTCTCCCCAGCAAAAATTTAGAGCTGGGTGGTTTATGAGACCAGCTGAGTTGATCGTGGAATAAGCTTGATGGTGTTGATGAGAATGTCTGTGGTGGTAGAGAAAACTAGCCGGGTGGGGCGCCCAGCAAAACAGGCCTGGGGAGAACACTGGTCCAATAGCTGCTACTGAGTGGAACAATAGACAACAAATAGACGGGGCTTGAGTATACATAGGACAATGGATTCTAGTGTGCGAGTCACTGAATCCGCAAAATTTTCCGACCCGTACTTATTTGCCTGTGCCAATGGGAATAAGGTTACTGCGACACACTGAGAGAGAAAAAAAATCACAGATTACAGAGCAGGTCAGCAACTATGCGCGTAAGCAAGGTTAATTCTACTCCTGGGGGCCGATTAAATATCGCCACCTGCTATTTGCACCGACGCAGCGCAACCATGGAGGTATTAGTCTATGGAGTGGCATCAGCCGTACATTTCAATGGTAATCGTGTGAAGCCGATAATTTTCGAACATTTTCGAACTGCGCATGCGCAGGACGTTATTTTTCATGAGTCGCCATATTTTGGGTGGCAAAACAATAGCAGAAAGCAATGTAATTATGTAACTTTTTACAAAAATTCGCGCAAATTCTCTATTTGAATCGTACAGAAAAGTTTACAATTGCTTCAGAAATATAAAAAAACCGAATTAGCTCTCGCTATGTGTATGTACTTAAACTTCATGAATTTAAATAAAAGTTTCTTACCTGTACAAAGATAATCCTCCGCAACGATCGAATCTGTTTGTAATATAAGAGCTGCACAAACTTTCACCATAATGTGTAGTTAACAAAAAACTAAAACATTTTCATTCAGCTCAATGCTATGTTTACGTGTTTTTGCCACCACTAGCTCCATCCTTGTCTTTAAACGTCGTCTGTTGGCCGGCTTCAAATTTGCTCATAGGCTTCCACTCCATAGCCTAATACCTCCATGAGCGCAACGCAAGTGCAGAGAAAGTTAAATGCTTCTTCTATGGCATTACGTGAGTATATAATTCCAATGCAGTGCAACAGGACGCAACGCAGGTGCAAATTTTGCGTTGCACCCATAAAAGGCGATATTTAAAATCGCCCCCCAGGTTAGAAAGAAACTGTGTTTTCTTATGGGAGAGTTAGGCACAGGGAAAATTTCTGCCGCTAGTTTCGCTGCTGTCGCTAAAAACGGACCAGAAAAATACGGAACTGTAGTAAAATTAAATTTAAATAGGCTTGGAAATGACAGAAGCCATTCACCTTAATTTTAAAGTTTAAATAAACCAATTTCGCGTTTTAAATTATCAACATTATTTAATTTAAAATTCAGGAAAGCTCTGTGATTGGTCACATTTCACCCCTACCGATACCAGCGCTCAAGCAGCAGAAATTTTCCCTGTGCCAAACTTTTAACACTGACCTTCCTAACCTAGTAGAATCAACCCTGTCTGTATTATGGTTTTCGTAATTTTTTGTCGATATTTTGAACACTGTACGTTCAGTTTCACTTAGTTACGGTGTTGGTTTCGCTTACTATATATATATATATACACGCACACATACACGTATTTCACGCCAATTATCCATTTTCGTCTGCTTACAGCAGCTTACCCGGCTCTCGAGTAGAGTTAACCAACAAAGGGTTGATTTGGCTGATGTTCATTATCTCTTGTGACTTACTGAACGCTTGAAAACTTGACACGGGTTACTATATGAACGCATCGAGCCGAAATGTTGTCCTACCTAGGCTAACCTCGTGAATGCACGCTATAATTTTGTACTTTTACGGGAAACGTACTTGGAAATTCAATTGTCAAAGAAATTTCTTGTAAAATTACAACTTTTGTTCTTGTCATGAAAAATAACCTATTTTCTGAACAACTTTTAAAACAAATGTATTTTGCGCATAATTATTGTTAGAGATAAAGAAATTGAAGCCTCCCCAAGGATCGAGACTACACACTTTGCGCTTGGTAACTGTTTAAGTTGCCCCTAGATCACGGTATTTTAAATAGTGTATGTTTTTGTGTAGATTTTATGTGTTCAGCTCGTTGTCACAACATTTTTGGTTTTATAGCACCTTACTGACATGAATATTGACTTTATTCTAGCAAAATGCCTACCAGAGGATATGATCTAAGTATGCCTGATTTCCGACAAACCAGTGATTTTTATAAGCTACATAGTTTTCCTTTGTTTTTTTTTTTTTTTTTTTTTTTTTTTTTACAAATAAAATCCTTGTTGCTGTATTATCAAATGATTTTGCTTTGAAAATATTTGTATTTTTACAAAATTTTCCAAAGGTACAATGAAATTCTTCGTAAATTTACGGCGTTGTTATAATCGCCTGCTGTTGCGTCGACGATGTCGGGATGACATCATCTGCCCTCCCTCTCTATTTAGGATGGTGCAGGCCACGTGACCTTGAAGTGCTACGGCCGCTGGCCCAGGTAGGTGGGTAGGCGTCGCCCGAAAGTCGAGACAACCAGTTCTTCGGCGACCTTCACCCAGGGGGCACGACACAGCCGTCTGTCTCCCAGCGCAGCTGTACCTATGCTGGAAAAAAAATTCTCTTACATGTGATGATCGGTGTTCTGCCCGAAGGCAGGTTTAGAACCACGGAGGACACCGGGTAGTGGAAACCACAACGTCCTCCTTGGTAATTTTTAGCTGTTTCGTCACTGCCTCCCGATGTATCACGGAATATTTAGGAACACAGAAGTGAAATAGCCGATAGGCCAGCGAACTCAAGCCGTGTCTCTGGAGAGAGCACTCTCGCATTACCACTAGAGAGATCTCTCTGGTACTCTCGCTCTCTCCAATTGGGACGATGCACTCTCGAGTTTGTAAACAAACGATGCAAAGGAAGCAAGTGCGTAAATGTTATTAATACAAGTTATAAACACATAAAATATATTTCCTGGCAATTCAAATAATAATTTTTAACTTACTAGCGTCGTATTTCAAACAGTGAATTACTGTTTATAGGCGATGCCGTAATTCTGTATTTTGTGTAGTTAAACGTATATTAGTGCAGAAAATGTTTACACAACTTCTCGCCATAATTAACTGTTCATTGGAAATACTTATTTATGTATGAATATTGAAATAATTGGAATATTTGAGACAAATTTATTCAATAACCTTAAAATATACTTGTATTCAAGATGGCGTGCGTCAGAGAGAACGAGAGAGTGCAGCGAGTGAACAGTTTCGTTCTCTCGCTCTTTCGCACTCTCGTCAACGAATTGGGACGACCAGAGAGCACTCTCTCTGACGTGGTCGCGAGAGAAAGAGCGAGAGAACGCACTCTGAATTGAGACACGGCCTCAAGTCACACACGCCAGCAAAATGGCTTTCCTGGCCAGCAACATGACGGAAACACCTACTGCCAATCAGCGTGAGGCAGCTGCTCTGATAATCGGCAACCAGGCCAATAGGAAAACTGCCGTAACATGCAGGAGCCAAACATACACGGGGCTGGTATCAACAGCCCCGGACGCAGTGTTGCCAAATCGTACCATAATTATAGTTTTGTACCTTATTTTTATCCTTTGTACCATAGACGATACCTACCTGCCGATAATTGCTAATTGTACCATAATTGCATGTCAGCACGAAAAATCGAAAACTATTGTCAATTCGTTGGAGAGGGAAAGGTAACATTTTTTTTTTTTTTTTTTTTTTTTTTTTTTTTTTTTTTTTTTTTTTTTTTTTTTTTTTTTTTTTTTTTTTTTTTTTTTTTTTTTTTTTTTTTTTTTTTTTTTTTTTTTTTTTTTTTTTTTTTTTTTTTTTTTTTTTGCTGTCTCAGTTACACGCCGCAATGTTTCTACAGCAAAGTCGAGAGACTGATAGCTGTATACATATATTATGTTACTCCTAATATTTGCCGGCGCATGAAATTAGTATAATTTATTTCTACGTGCAATATCAATATGGGAGAAAATTGCAAGAACATTGGAGACTGTACAAAAATCCTTCAAAATGGTAGTATCAGTTATAATTTTGTTTGATGTGTATCTAAGTAGAATAGTTACTATTTTTACAGTTTTATTTAACATATAGTTACTGTGTGTACAGTAAAATTTTAAAAAATAAAAATTGTACAAAATCGAACAAAGTACCATAATTTCTCTCGAAAAACGATAACTTTAAGTTATGAAAACGATATTTCACCGTAGAGGACCTGGCAACACTGTCGGACAGCCAATAAGCGGCGAAGTTCACTCGTATCATACGAACCACGTCATTTCGCGTCTGTATAACTATTTAGTCTGTGGTTGCAGTATGGTGATGAGTTGATACAACACAACACCCAGTCCTGAACCCAGAGAGGCAAGTTTTAGGCCCGAAGACCAGCACGCCCTCCTTCCACCCGCATTGAAACTGTACTCGGACGAGTGAATCAATGCACGGCTCATATCATCTTCTTTTATTGCGACTCCTCTTGATGATTTTGTGCCTGGGCTAGCATAATTACTAAACACGGCTTTCTGCCGGTAATCCATTTAAAACTTGCCTTCCTCGCCAATCAGTGTTCGCCCAGACCCAGTTTTAATTAGGCCTTTGCCCAGGCGGCACCTTATGGATAGGGCCACGATTTTGTCGCGAAAAGATTTTTGCCCCACTTTGTTTCAGTGACTCACGTGCACATCGGCAGTTCTGTTTCAAGGTTATTGGCAGCGTGTCTTTGTTCAGACACGTTTCTCACTTGACTGCACCAATCAGAATAAGATTATTGTGAGTCTGTACGTCTATAATTTGCCAAGGCTAGTGAGAGTAAAATCGTCCAACCACAGACGACGTGGCAGAGCTACAGGTGTGCACATGACGCATCGAAACCAAATGTTGCAAAAATCTTTTCGCCATAAAATCGTGGCTCTACTTATGGGTCATCGGAACCTAATCTTTCTAGCATCTTTACTGCCTTTAACCAGAGAGGCAGCTGTAAATATTTACCTTCCCAACCGGGAATCGAACCCGGAACCCTTATTTCAGCAGAGCTCGAACCACTGAGCCGAGTAGTCGGCCTTACCTTCATGTCAGGGAAGCAAATTATACTCACATGAATGGCAGTACTACCGCGAGCATGTTAGTAATACATTAAGAGGAGTCTTCACCAGTGTTGAGTTTCCACGTTTGACGGGCAGCATATCGTCTCTATTCACAGAGCGTCAAACTGGCGTGCATTGTTTTCGTTGTAGTCTTATTGAAAGCTTTTAATTAACTTGCAATGCATGTTTGTTCGGATTAAATCTTGCAACTGAATTTTAAAGCAGTTATCCTCAACCGATTGAGCTTAAATTTTGCATACACGTGTAGTTTGGATGACAATGCATGGCTAGCTAAGTAACTTCATTCTAAATCCAATATGGCGAACCGCCCAAGATTGCGGGTTAGTTAATTTTTATGTATTCCCATGATATTGATATCAAATGAAAGAGTTTCCTGTGAAGAATATTAATAAAATGACGTCCGCGTTCATATCTTCGAGGAGATGGTGTAGGTACTACTGCCCGGCTAAACGGTACGATTTAGCGGGGTCGTGCCTTAACTGATATCGACCTACACCCTGGGCAATTTCTAGCTGTGGTGAAAATAATTCTAAATCAAACCCGGAATTGTGTTTTGTTAGGCACAAGTAAGCTTCAAACTTAAATAAGTGACACATGCCTCCAAATACTCAAGTCAAGACGAGGCCGTGTCGAGGACTGAGTGGCATCAGGGTGTAGGCCTATCAACAATGACGTCATGAAAATTTCTACCGCTAGTTTCGCTGCTGTCGTTAAGGGACCAGAGAAATACGAAACTGTATTCTCCGTTCACTCTAAGTTGAGTTTTAGGATAAACAAAGCAAATTATAAACAAACATTTTCATTGGCTGCCGACCGCCGTGCACTGTGATCTTGCATAGTAAATATATCTTAATTATCTGTCGTGTAGATATAAATTTACTACTCCATCACTTAATAAGAGAGTTTTATTAACAAATATCTAGAATATACAGACGTTGCAAATACAATCTAAGACGCTATATGTTTATTACTGTAATTATGGTTAGCGGACGACACGTCCGTACAGTTGATTCACGAGTTATTTAACGACTGACGTACTGTAAAACGTACGATTTTCTTGGTACACTTGCCAGTATTTAGAGATGTACGATACTCTGAAAATACCAAAAGTTTAGTTCAGTAATAATTACCACGGTTAAAATAAGTCAGAAATATCACAATCTGATATGTTATATTTTTTGAAAAGTATTTTTGGACATTAACGCGTCAATGTTGTGGCTACTGCGAATGTTTTTTTCCATGGGTTTTTCCGTGTATTCATTTTCCGTTCCAGTTCGTCCGAACCATAATTCCTTGGTCTATTTCGTTCCGTCCTCGCGTCGGTTTATGTTTACATCGCATGCGGAGTAGGTTATGTGACGCTGGACGTGAACAGTGAAAATGTCTTGCATGGTTTTCGAAACGTAGATATATGTCTTCATTACTAAACAAACTGCGGTGATGTTTATAAGGCAAAAATAAAAATCTCTCGTAACATTCTTTACAATAAAAAATAACGAAAATGTGTCGTGAATTATCGACAGATTGTTTGGTGTAAAACGAAGTAATAAATTATCCAGGAGGACTTTAAAGTAAGTTTAATCACATTTTGTTGACAATTTATTTTCTACATGTAGTACCGAATTTTCGTTACGTGAGTACCAGAATATTTGAATATGATCGTTCCATGTCTTGAGAATTACAATTAATTTTTTAAATATACTGTAATTGTATATGATGTCAATATTTTTATCAAGTTTTCATGTAATTTTTTGTTTCCGTATGTCGATAACACGTACGAAATTTTCACGCAATATTGTTTTAATATATAGGGCGTTGTTGTTTCCTAGATACCTACTGTACACAGTTTTGTCGGTTGGAAATAGTACGTCGGCGCGCTGCACAAATTGAGCCAATTAGAATCTAGCAAAGTGCAATGATATTTGTTTACTTCAGAACTCAACTTAGAGTGAACAGAGAATAGTAAAATTAAATTTTAATAGGCTTGGAAATGACGGGAGTCTTTGACTTAATTTTAATGTGAATATAAACCAATTTTTTGTTTCAAGTTTATGTAACTTAAAATTCAGGAAAGCTCTGTGATTGGTCTTACCGATACCAGCGCTCAAGCGGCAGAAATTTCCTCTGTGCCAAACTTTTAACATTGATCTTTCGAACCTGTAATAGAATTAATATTGGCCTAGGTCAGGTGACTGGGAAGGGAGGAAGTATATTTCCCCTACCTTCCCCTCTTCGGTGTAGGTAAGATGTTTCTGGTGTAGTTCATAGCTCTCCGCATTCCTAGGCTTTGTAAGCGCAGAATACCACACAAACGGGTTCTTACCTCTTAAGGGACCTACCTACCTGCGCTTCAAATGCGTTGCAGCGAGTGGTGACTATTTTTTTTTCATCGAAACTACTTAACGCACATTGTATCTATATATCTACGAAATGAACACACACTTCAAACTATGTCGCTATAGTTTTAAATACTCGGCACGTTTGTTAGAAACATCATTTTCGTGCTACTCAATATGGCCAAAAATGCCTTTTTCCAGGCTGCCGGATCTGAAACAATAACAACCGGATTCGAAAAACGTAACTATAGAAATAAGCGTTAGACTTTGAACTATGCTCTCCACAAAGAAAATAATGTGGTCACTGCATAAAGTCCCATAGGAAAAAGAATAATAGTAAAGCACTGCACGCCAGCTGAGTGGCTTGCACGGAGAGGCGATAATATATTACATACGTCTGTCAACGGCAACCTTACCACTCCTGCCTCACACACACAAACACAGTCTAACTAGGGAGGCCCCTTAAGGCCGTTCAAGTGTGAAATTAATGATTTTATTTCAGTACGAATTTATGTCAGTTTTGTAGACGTCACTTGAGACTGCATTTTCCTCTTATGGAAGACATTTTTATCATGCATTGTATTCAAATAACAGCATGTCAAAGTCACAATATGTATTACTACGGGCGCATATAAATAAGGAAACTATCAGACTTACTAAAATAATTTACTCTAAGATTAGATGTCGTGGCCTAAGCACAAACATTATTAAAACATGAAAGGACGCATCTTCGTATTTTTCAAATATTGCTGAAAATAAGGTTTTTAATGTCGAAAATTAGCGACATCTTACGTGCGCTAAGAACGAATACCGTTTTATTTAATTAAAATATTTAGTTTTTGACCAATATCAGCATTCATCGTGATTACAACGATACCAAGTTTATATCAATGCGAACTGTCGACTCATTGTGGTATATGTGTGCAGTAACAAGTGCGCGTCCCCTTCTTCAACACGACGATTTCTTACGCTCGCCTTTCTTATGTGGGTAGAGAGCTCAAGCGACGTAACCTCTCCCTTCCACGTCCTTCCTCAGACTGAAGCGCGCACTAGCCTTTATAAGCTGTCTATTAACGTGATTCAGAGCATATATTCCGAGTTTCATAAGAATATGAGAGCGTGCTGATATTCAGTAACCTTAAATAGCCTTAAACAATATTGCCAGAACTTCAGCCCTCTTGGAACGAGATCTCGGCTACATGGGTACTAAACCCTCACGGCTCTCTCGTCGGATATGACGCGGCTGATAGGCGTGAGTAAAATACCGGTTGGCAGGCATGCGCTGCTCTAACTAGATGCCTAGTTTGTGTGCTAGATGGGAGATAGGTGCGGATACTTGACTCTCTCGTCTTGCGACACTGTAAAGGTAAGGCTAATTCTTGTATCGACGAGATTGGCCAGTTGCACTGCTGTCAATAAGGGGCCAACAAACTTTGCCGAGGTAGGTACCATAGGCGGTTTTTAGGAGGGGGGAAGGCCCTTTGGGTTGAAAGGGGTCCCCAACCTTATGTATCCAAAATATGACGCCTCAAAGAAACTGTAGTTTTGCTCTATGATGATACGAGTACATTTAATGTGTCCTACTTGTATTAATGTTATTTTCAACGCTCTGTACCGATATTCGCGAGTATGGCGTCCTTGAGGTTAATCCCGTTAGAAAGAATTCCATCGCGTTGCGTTTAACTGTATGTGCGTGCATCGAGAAAGATAACCGAGTTAATCGCTTGAATGCAATCAATTAAGAACCTGACTGTCGTCGTGAATCTTGTTAACGTGACCGAGAAATTGTCACACACGCAAAACATCACACAGTTGCAATCAAAGTCTTTGGAATGGCGTCCTGGGAAGTTGGAATTTGACTCGTGAAACAACAATCACGTGGTCACATTCGTGAATCCTCGTTGCCGACCTCGGCACAAGTTCGTAGCCGCCCTACTGATAGCTAGAGCTACGATTTTGTCGCGAAAAGATTTTTGTGCCATTGTGTTTCAGTGCCTCGCGTTCACATCGACAGCTTTGCTTCATGGTTATTGGCAGCGTGTCTTTGTTCAGACACGCCTCTCATTTGACTGCGCCAATCATAGTACGACAATTGTGGCCCGATACGTTTGTGATTTGCCAGTAGAAACGCAAGACAAGTTAAAAAAATCCAATTACTGACCATGAAGCCGAACTGTAGATGTGTACATAAGATATTGACACCAATTGATTCAAAAATATTTTCCCCGTAAAATCAGTGCTCTACAGCTCAACTGACGTCAGGATTTTTCCCTTGCCAAACTAATAACACTGAATTTCCTAACCTGCATTAGAATTAACCTTAATTAAGGGCACAGCCGTAGAAGAACAGGTGTGGACACTCGCCTGGAAACTTGACCCCCTTGTTGTTTGGCTGCAGTTCACCAAGTTACCGAGGATGCTATACATTTTCGGCGCTGTAATCCGGGCGGTCGAGCTCAAACTCCGCCCACTTCCCTCCCACTAAGATAAACAATTTATCAAAACGTAGTTTTTATCAATTTATCAAGTACTTCCTTCGCTCACAATTTTAAATCATGACTCCAGAAATCTTTATTTACTTTATAATGTTAACAATGGAAAAAGTGGGAGGAGTTTGAGTCCGACCGCCCGGATTACAGCGCCAAAACGTACAACATTCCGGTAACTTGACGAACTACAGCCAAACAACAAGGGGGTCAAGCAAAATACATTGTTAGATAGACGAGTGTCCAGACCTGTTCTTCTACGACCGTGGTTATGGGACCATGGAGCCAATTTGCTCAGCCGGGCGGGGCAAACATGCTGGACTGCTACGACTGTTTTTCTTAGCCTCATTCTAATGGCCCTTTCTCATGATCAAATATTTATTACATTCAATTTACTGAATGATACGACTTAAAAAATTTTATTTAATTAATTTTGAGGACTCCGCTTGAACAGTTATGTCATAATTAAAAAAAAAGTATGTACGAAATAAATAATGTAAATATTATACATCTATCTACTAATCTTGCACGGCACATACATGTTTGGTCGAACCAACCAAAAATGTCTAATGGTTTTTGTATATTTTATTTAAAATAAATAACGGCCGTATTTACTTTTAATGTGTTTTAATCAGAATACAGAACTCAATAATTATGTTACTTGAATTAATGTTGTCGAAAAACCTCTTCACTGTTCATAAATATTTTGGCACAAGAAAATTACGGACGTGTTTGAAACGAAAATATTTGGCGGAATTAAGGGCAGTCAATAAACTGGAAGACAAAATGGCCGCGGTTATGACGTCAGCATGGCGTCACGTGGCTTTCAATAAATTAAATTTGATACATTTGAAAGGAAATTGAAGCAAAATTTGATCTTGTGGAAGGGCCGCAGTAAACATTTACATATTGACGTTATGCAGGCTACTGATGTATCCCTTATTAGAACCTTCAGTTTGTTGTGAAGAGATTTTCTCATCTGGTCAGTTGGTACCATTGTACGTGCGTATCTGCAGCTTGAATGTTTCTTGCAATGGGACAGAATATCGTACTATACTATTGTGGACATGGGCCTACGCCATTGCAATATAATGTCGACCCTGAAGACGGGAGCAGATGTCAGCTGCCGAAACGTTGTGAAAAGTCGGTCTTAAGAAATCTACTGTGTTCTTTTGTGTCTTCATCGTTGTGTCGTCTAGTCTGTTGTCTGTCACATCGTCGTTGTTATTCTGTCTTCGTCCCAGTATTTTCTGTGCTGTCTTGTGGTGTCCTGAGTTTTAGAAATAATTTTGTTTTGTATTTCAACTTTCATTTTTGGATGTTTATTTTATTTTATTTTTTTTTTTGTACAGTAATTCCTTATGGGAATCTTTCATGTCATGCTGTTTTGGTTTATGGATGCGTTGACTACGACCAAACTAGGCTTTTTTCATTTGTTTTTTCTTAGTTTCATTCTAAGATTTCTGGGACGCCATAATATTGCAATGGCGTATGTTTACAATAGTACAGCACGTCTCACGAGTACTACTTGTACCAGTAGAACACACCGAGCGAGTTAGCGCAACGGTAACATGTTGGACTCGCATTCGGAAGGACCCGGATTCGATCCCCGGCTCTGGCCATCCTGATTTCCGTTTCCCGTGGTTTCCCGAAATATCTCCATGCGAATGCTGGTACAGGTAGTTCGAAATAAAGTGAGCACTAAAAATTTTACCTTTGAAAAATACAACTAGCCGTTACTGCATATGATTCAACATTTCCGCTAGTCCCTCACTGCTTGTACGGTTGGCAGCGAAATTACGTAATATAGTTCCGTTTATTTTCTTATTCAAATACAACTATACTGAAACAGAAACAACCGAAATCTGCAAAATTGTATTTTATATAATTAATAAACTTTTTTATCAAACTTTATACGTGCCTACCGACTGCACAATTTATCTTACACGCGTAAACATAAAGTGACGTGTCCAGAGAGGTTATAGACATTTCCTGCCGTTAGCTGTTACGCATGGAAATATACGAATTGGCTGAAAATAGAACTTTAACAGGGCTTTTTTTAGTGCTCACTTTATCCCGAACCTCCTGTATGGTTCCTTAAAGGCCACGGCCAACTTCTCTCCCAGCTGCTGTCATTGTACCAAGTCGTGTGTTGCCGTCTATAATTTCCTCGCTGTTCGACGAGACGTAAAGCCCACTTATCTTACCTTATCAGTTGAACCCCAAGACAAGTTAGGGTTAAAATATCCAGTCTCTGACCTTGAAGCGGAGCTGCAGATGTGCACATAAAACATTGACACCAAATGGTGCAAAAATATTTCCGTCATTAATTGGTGGCTTCACCTGTACGCCTAGTTGGGCTTTAATTAGTTAGTGATCACATAAAATGGTTTTCCACGGAATAAAATAACCTTTATTAGTTACGTTAAAAAATCTAAAGCATTTGCAAACGTCTTATGTAACTTTACGAAAGTATTTTTGACAATATAATTACTAAAAAGTGATATTAATAGGATGTAAATATATGTTAGAAAATCTGCTTATTTTCTTCAATAAATAAAGTTTTCGTAACCATTAAGTTCCTAATTAGTAATAATTACCTAATCCATCCAGTCGTTAATGATGAGGTATCTTTCGGCCTTGAAGTTGGACGGGTGTTCAGAAATACTTCCAAGTTCACCGATGTTTTGGCAGTTTGCCATTTATTTAGTAGATTCTTTGTTTCAGTCAAACCGGTTGTTCCCAGCTCTGGCTCTGTGTGTAGACTTGTGTGTGCATAATCATTATTACTGTTTGTACTCGTAATACACATAATGTACGTAATTTGCTTACACCTCATATGCAGAACTAAAGAGGAATGGCTACTAAACTGTAAAAAAAATTGTGTATCTGCAAAACTTTATTCCAGGTTATAATTATATTAATTAAACTACAGCATCTATTTAATTTGAAATGTCGTGGAAAATATGAAAACTTGAGTCTGAGCAAAGGTGATTCGCAGGAAGTGTTGAGATTGCCTTCTAAGTATAATCTGTTACGTAAAGTGAAGACTTTAAAAAAATCTTGTCAAGAATAACGAATATAAAGTATTTTTAACACGGTTTCACACGTTACTTTTGAGTATGATGGAATTCTGTATGATTTATTAGTTGCTGTGGTATGTTTGTATTAAACAAGCTGTTACCCGCGACTTCGTTGCGTGGTTGTCAGTTTTAATGCGATTGTATATTTAGTATATGTATTTATATATTCGCAAACTAATTTTCTCAAAACATGTATTAAATTTTTTGAAATTTTCGGCACTTAAAATGTCATGTAAGTAATAACATTACTATTGACGATGATATTAAAATAAAAAAAATCAACAAAACATTTTAATTACAAAAAATTCTGAAACAAAAAATTTTGAGTGCAAAATGTTAAGGGCTTTACAAAAATTTTTTCATTTAATTTTTTTTGTGCACCCCGTTCTGCCCCTTCCCAGTTTTTTCCTACTCCGCCTTGATTAATGTAGAATTTTTTTTTTACCAGAAACCTTCACGGTTGCACGTACATCTAATTAAAGTTGCATTTTGGATAAAGAACGCGTACGTGTCAAAAAACACACACACACATTTTATATATATATATATATATATATATATATATATATATATATATATATATACACACACACACACACACATACACGCCTGGAAATTTCGCGAGTTCAACGACCAGCCGGCTAGACTCCACAGTCCTGTATGTATACACTATGTCTTCAGCTACTTGCACATTGTCTGTTGCTCCTGTGAGTGGACAGTTGTACACGTGACAAAGTAGGCCTAGCGCGGAATGGGTATATTGATGCAGGTCTGTTATTGGTCCACAGACCTCAAACAAAAGATCCACCAAAACTCACCTAATCACGAAATTATTGAATGTGTAAAGGAGTTTGAAATCTAACGTCTTCTCTATTAATGAATCCGCGAAATTTCCGGGTCTCTCCCTCTCCCTCTCTCTCTATGTATATGCATATATGTATGTACGTGTATGTGACTACATCTACGAGGAGACACGAGGCGTGCTCAAAGTATTCCTTGAAAATGTCATTCGTGATGCAGTCACCTACACCGAACACGCAAGAGGAAAACCGTCACCGCAATGGATGTTGTCTACGCCTTAGACTGCGGGAGGGGTGGTTGTGGGGGGTGGGGGAGTGAGAGATTTTGGTCAGCGTGTTGAAGGGTGACATGAGGTGAGTATGGTGCAGCGCCGGAATGAAGGGGCGGGGAAAACGGGAGATCCCCGAGAAAACCCGCCGACCAACGGCATAGTCCGGCACGGTTCCCACATGCGAAAATCCGGGGACCGACCCCGCTGGGAATCGAACTCGGATCGCCTTGATGGGAGGTGAGGTTTGACCCCTCGACCACCGTGACCCCTAAACCGGCAGGGAAGAACCCTGTACGGCTTCCGAGGCTAAACTGGTCTTTATCCGTAATTTAAAAAAAAGTATATACTGTATGCATATAAAATGAAAGGAAAATAATAATCTGGTTTTCAAAAGTGCTTATTTCACTGTGACTAGCCTATATGTCTTTTTATTGCGAACATGGAAGCAATATGAAACCGGCGTAACCTTGAAATATTTATGGCTGCCACGAGATAGTACAAAATAAAAATTTCATATATTTTCCTTTATGTTCGTCGCGATTATTCGCTGTGAAACTGCAAAGATCCCTTCATAAACTTGTTTACAGCAGTTATTCTGTCAAGTTAATGCGTGATAACTTGCAACACCTCCATCTATAGACAGGCATCGCAAATCGTATCACGTTTGAAGGTTACTGGACAGTTATGATATAAATTAAATAATAAGTTATGTCAACAACGAACGTCAATTTTGGTAGAGGAATATTCTAGAGGTATCAAAAGCAGTTCATATAGCGTATTTTAAATTACCAACCAGAATTAATTATTCCCCTTCGATTTTTTTTTATCAAAATGTGTATTTTTTTCAGCAAAAAATTCCTTAATTTCAGGTGCAAGTTGGACGTATTAGAATATTTTAACGTTGTATTGTTGAGAACGGTTTTTAAATTTAACTGGTGTTTGTAAATTCGACATCGTTCCCTTTTGCCCCATATGTCATGTAAATCGCTATGAAATATTTAACAATTGTTAAAAATTATGCGTAAGGAAAAACACATCCCAGCCTACTTTTTTTTTTTCAATGGAAAACTGAAATACTATCAAAACAGGTCAGATACGTGACGAATAATTTTTAATGGCTTCATGTGATGTTTGTATAGGCCTATATAATGGCCGATAAGCTTGGGTACTTTCGTTTTACACAGTAAAATTAAAGTATTAGTTATAAACTAGTTTCCAAAATATTTTTGTAAGACTACTAAAATTTACTGGAAGTGCTTAAAAATACCTAATGATATCAGTACCTATATTTACAGATATTTTCGTATACTTATAAACAAATTTTGTATATTTACAAACAATGTTTGTTTATTTACAACTATCTTCTTGTGTATTTTACAATTGTCTGAAGTGACAACAATTTTTTGACAACTGTCATCCAAGAAATTTTCTGTATAAGTACAAAATAGTTTGTAAAATTTGACAGCCCCCTGGAGGTTATCTTGTTTTACATCTCACGCTTTGTTCATTCATCCCGTTTGTTTCTATTGGTATTTGGAAAATTTAGGCCACTTTACATGGCCTGCGACATTCTTGATGTAGTGTGTACGTGGAAATGAGTTTCGAAATTAGTTCACAAGGTTTTTTTGGTAAAAGTACAAAATTATTTTTACTCTTTAATACGGAACCTTTGTGGCGAGTACTGTCGCATGTTAAATTTCAATAGTGTGTCAGATAGACGCGTTTGGAATAGTGACAATTGGAACCTCAAGCTCACAATTTACGTGTACCCATTTATAAAATATTCTGTGACAACAATTCCGCCTGATATCGCTATTAGAAGAGAAACTTCTAAACCTCGTTGAAAAGCTCGACCCTCTTTAACTTAGAACATAATAATTGAGTAAACTCAAATTGGCGAGGAAAGTATTTTACTTAAAAATTCTTGAAGATGAGAATAATTTGAAATCACTCCGAAGGTGGGCTTACTATATAGTATCTGACAACTTTTATAATAACTAGAGAGGCCCAGAAGTTTTGCGGTTTCAACATCCTGCAAGCTAGACTTACATACACAGCCCTTTGTACACTATACGCTCAACTAATTTTTTTATTGCATGCTGCTACAATTAGTGCCAACATATACATATAAAAAACGGGAGTCATTGAGTGTTTTCATCAGGATTGTTATTCGTTCAGAGAACTCCAGGACGAGTTTTCATGAACAGTGACACGCTGGGCGGATATGAGATTTGTGCAACAGGTGCACCATGTGCCCGTAAAAGAAACTAACCTTACCTTAGTTAATGGCACGGTCGTAGAAGAACAGGTCTGGACACTCGACTATCTAACAATGTATTTTGCTTGACCCCTTTGTTGTTTGGCTGTAGTTCGTCAAGTTACCGAGAATGTCGTATTTTTTGGCGCTGTAATCCGGGCTGTCGGACTCAAATTCCGCCCACTTTTTTCCATTGTTAAATTTATAAAGTAAAGAAAGGTTGCTGGAGCCATTTCTTAAATTTTTGAGCGAAGGAAGTATTTTATAAATTGATAAAAAATACGTTTTGATAAATTGTTTATCTTAGCGGAACGGTAGTGGGCGGAGTTTAGTCCGACCGCCGTAACATCAGCGCCAATAAAACACAATATTCTCGGTAACTTGGCGAACTGCAGCCAAACAACAAGGGGGTCAAATATCCAGGCGAGTGTCCAGACCAGTTCTTCTACGACCGTGGTTAATAGGCAGCATAACATACCCCAGCCTACCCTCTCTGTACTCCAACTTGTACATCCTGGTAAATATCAAGTTTAGCTACTCATCAATTACCAGCCAAACTACTGATTTTAGACATATAGTTTACTGATAAAAAATGTTTCTAGTGACATTCTAAGTAGTCCTACATAAAAAAATTTTTGTTAGCTTAGTTTTAGTTAGATTATGTTAGGTAACCTAACTTTACCTAACCTAATGTAAGGTTAGGTCAGGTTAGGTAACCTAACTTAATTTAACTTTAACCTAAACTTACTTAAACTAATGTAAACTAACCTAAATTTTTTTTACGTAGGACTACTTAGAACGTCACTAGAAACATTTTTCATCAATAAACTATAAGTCTAAAATCAATAGTTTGGCCGGTACACGGTGAGTAGCTACTCTTGATATTTACCTTCGTATCAGTCAAATACCTAACTAAAAGAAAAAAAAGTACATGACTTACCTGATATAAAACTGCTGATGCAAACTTTCGTAAGTACGCTTCTTCAGTTTGCCGGCACACTGGAAATTTTGCATTCAGTGTCTTCTTTTCAAAAGATATTTGCTTTTAAACACAAAGAAAATTATCGAAAGTTTTCATTCCCGTATCTATCACGTTTATTTGATCAGACACGCAAGTATAAATTTAAGTGAAGCAGGTAAAAACACTTGTCACTTCTCACTTACACTACTCCATTACCACATAATTATGTCGTACTAGGTTACGATTTATGTAATTTTCACGTAAATACGAGCAAGATGATTTAATTGATAGCTGCATAATGCTCTGTCGTGCTAAAAGTTAAAAGTATTCCATAAAATGCCACAGCAATAATGTAAACATAACACAGCATAAAAGTATATAAACAATGTATTGAATCATGGGTACACCGAAGATCTGATGTATGAACAGCCATCTGTTCTGGTATCGTGACACAGGTTTATTCCATAGAACCTTCCACAGCTGCTTCCATGGAGGCGCAAGAGCTTGTACAGGCCATTCCATCGTGGCTAGGGTTACCAGACAATGATAATAAGAAAGGAGGACATTCATGTAAAATAAGGAGGACATTTCACTAAAAAGGAGGACAGTCAAAATATTGAATAAGAACGGGAAATATTTTCTTGGATCAATGATTACTGGCATCTGTAGTGACGCCAAAACATTAAATACTTCCCATTGTCTCAACAACAATGTCGAATGTATGAGAAGCAATGACGTTTCGAACAAATTCTTCTGGTTTGGTTCTAGCACATTAAAAATTTTTTGCAGTTTCAGATACTTGAAAAATCGTCTTATTTAAGCTAGAAGTACAATCCACTGATTTAAAAGAATTTTCTCTGTGACATGTTTTCAGACACAAGGAGCAAGTATGGTTTGTTGTAAAATTGTCCTGCATTAATACATAAACACTGTTACTTTTCTAGCATTTTAATTCAGAGGGAGCAAACTCGTTTTGTTTACACAGAATCAACTCAGCTCTGGGAACCTTTCATGTACGCACTTTCTTATCCTACTAAAAAGCCGGACATTTTTGAGCATCAAGAAAATTCCGGCCGGACGCAAAAAAAAATCCATAAAAAGGAGGACATGTCCTCCTTTTGCCGGACGTCTGGTAACCCTAATCGTGGCACACGGGCTTTAACGACAGGCGACCTATTAGCCTGGCTGCCGGCTAGCATGGCAGCTGCCTTACGCTGATTGGCGGTTGATGTTCCCGCCATGTTGCTGGCCAGGGAAGCCATTTTGCTGGCGTGTATGACTGAGTTCGCTGTTCTACCGGCTATTTCACTTCTGTGTTACTAAATAATCTGCTGCTCAGTAGCGTTGGTAGGTAGACTAATGTTCATGTGGACAATACTATAGTTGTGTACAATCTTGCCTGCATTTGTGAACTAAGGCGTACTGAGTTGTTGTTCTCTTTGCTTTCAGGCAAGCATCTGGTGCTGGTGACCGACCCCGAGAACGGGAAAGACGATTACGCTTTCGACAATCCTTGCTTCAGAGGTGAGTTGTGATCTCATAGTCACATTTAACATTGTTGTTAGAGACAGGAAAAAGTCGCGAGTTCACTGAACTGTAGGCTAGCCTGCAAGAATATTTCTGAATTGAAGCATCACTCTAAAAAATAGTTAATAAATTTACCAGACGTGCGTATAGGAGTGCTTAGAAAGTAGGTATGGTATAATAGTTTCCGAGACAGCCATGGTAACACTCCTAAACCTAATTATAAAACAGTCCAATGCATACTAAAGTTACCAGACTCGTATTGTAACATTTGTAAAAGTTTGCATATTTACAAGACGGAAGTATGATAACTGTCCCATACTGCGTCTGGGATAATAACGTCGTAAACATTTTAGGACGATTTTTTACAGTGTGCTTGCTGTTAAAGTGTTTATTTCTGTATTAGTTACGTTTTTATTATTGGCTCAGAGACTTCCAGGAGATGTAAAATGAGTGAAAGGCCAATTGCGAACATGACACAAACTTACAGTTGTTGGAATTCTAGCTTGTACCGAAATGAAATCGAGAATTTTTCAGGTCTCTAATCATTATTATTGGTGCCTATGTCCTACCGTAAACAGAAGAAAAAAAGTGGTGTTAACTTTGCCATATTTTGGGGTTACTTTGCGCACACATTTCTGTGGTTTGCAAAATTTCAGATTGTTTAATACTTTACAATTCACGGTTTTAATAGTAAACAACACTTAAGAGTGATGATTATCTTAGAATTGTCATACGGAACGAAACTTATCTGGTGGTGCAAAGTTACCCACGGCGGTGCAAAGTAACATCACTTTGCAGTATTCATTATTAGGCCCCTATATATTTTTTGAGACAGTGTTTGATTAGTAGACATTACTTGTGACTAAAAAACCGTCTTCATGCGTATTGTATAACAGCATGTCAAATCAAATGCCAATGCAACAATAGGCGTGTCACAGAAAACCAGAGAATACATGCAGGCGAACAGATAAACCATAAGGATTTTGTTGTTAAGTGGCAAAGAAAGGAAAACATTCCCGCAACGAATTCAGTCAGTGAGTTTCAAACAACAAAACAAGGAATGGACGATTTGAGGTACACACCCTCTGACGTCACACCGCAGGGGGAGAGTACTGTGGGAAACGAAGCTAGTTTACAAGCATGCTGATTTGTTAGTTGGTGATTGCAGAAATCATAAAGTTTGTGCACTCACACGCAAGTGTAAAAAAATAGTTTCATTTCGTATTTAAGATACGCAAATACATAATATCAATGTTTGCCTGAACAAGCGTCAAATTTCAAACAAATAATCGATTTTCTTTACATGTCTCATCCTGGACATGTGAAGTCAAATGCTTGTATAGGCCGTTCGGAATAAAGTGAACACTAACTATTTAACCTTTGAAAAATATCACTAGCTGTTACTACATATAATTCAACATTACCGATAGTCACTTTACTGCTTGTATGGTTGGCAACAAAATAACACAACATAGTTCCGTGTTTATTCGTATTTAAATACAACAATACTGAAACAAAATCAACCGACAGCGATATAATTGTATTTCATATAATTAATAAACTTCTTTTTTCATCAAACTATATAGGTACCTATCGACTGAACAATTTATCTTAGATATGCAAACATAAAGTGACGAGTCCCAGGAGGCTAGACTTTTCCCGTTGTTAGCTACTACACGCGGAAAGATACGAATTGGCTGGAAATAGATCTTTAGCAGGGCTTTTTCGAGTGCTCACTTTATTCCGAACTGCCTATATGAAGGTTATGTTCGGTTGCGGTATCCATGGAGGTAGGAATTGTATCCCGCACCTGACTGGAGATCCGCCTCATTTCAAGTCGTCCATTAACTCGTTACAAACGAACACGTAAGCACAGAAAACCAACCAAGAAAGGTTGTGGCAAAAAAAAAAAAAAAAAAAGCACTCAGATAATTCCACAAAAGGAACTCAATTAAGCCGGAGTTACAATTATCCGTCTCGCCCGTCAGTCACGTGACCTTCAACCAATCAGAGGCTTCCAATATTTCCATCCGTCCGTCCGTTGAAAGCTTGGCAAGCTTTTACTTTTGACGGGCGACGGATGAAAGAACAGCCTTCTAAAGATGGAGGCGATCGTTTCAACGATTTCATTTTAAAAGAGGGCTGTGAGGTTAGTTGTATTTTATATTTTTTCTTTCTTATTACTGCGAATTCATGACTTTAAAATACGACTAACATAATAATGACATACGGAAAACATTAAAATACCAAGACAAATTGTTTTATTTACGTAATGATAATTAAATCACAAATAATTTTATTAGTAAATATTATGCTCGGAAAATGTATGTACGATGAAAGATAGATGTTGCACGCATTAGCAGGCGTAGACTAATAAATAAATCTGTAAAAAATAAGTAAACTGTTGAGGAGAATTTTTTACGTCCCACAGAAGTTTTCTATTCGTGCATTGGTAGCATCGCATATGGAAGGAATAACGATGGACGGATGACAGATTGTTGTACATCGCTAGCTTTGCAGACGGACCGTCGACGTGTAGACCAGTGCGGACGGACGGACGACTGACGGAAGCGACGGTTTATTGTAACTCCGCCTTTAGTAAGTGGCGAAAGAGCTTACAACGACAAATAAGGAACAAAACAATAGTTTGTAGACGATAACAGAGACACAGTTATTTTGAGGTTATTTACTTGTCTTTCAGTGTGTATTCTATGGTTTTCTGTGACACACCATTTGCTGCAATGCCGTACATCCAAAACACTTATTTGATTTGTAACTTACCTCCGTTGCAAGAATCGTACGAAAACTACGCGGTACGTCAAATTCGCATCTGTATATCACAGAAACAGAAGAATAACGAAAGTCAATTTACTTAATAAATCAATAACGTATAGGAAGAGCACCACACCTCTGATTTGACTTGAGTCTTGGGCGTGTGCATCGGTCCAAATGATGGATTGAGGCAGGTTCTACGATGGAAAGACGAATGACGGGATAAATGTGAATATCCCGACGACGCCTGCCAGCCAACGGCATCGCCCGTCACGTTACCCACATGCGAATCCGGTGAGAGGCGAATGCTTTAGCTACTGTGCCAATTGCTGCGCTACTGAATTACTGAAATGAAACTATTCATATTGATATTACATGCCTGGACTGCTTCATAAAAGCATAGATAAGCAAAATGAAATGTTTTTGTATTTTTTAATAATCCGAACTAAAAAAATATATTACTAGTTTCAGGAAGTTTTGTACACAATAACTTGTGGTTTAATGCTACACATGTTTTGGAATAGTTAATGACCATAGATGCCGGGAAATCCCGGAAAATGATGATTGTGCTGTAGGCTACACTCTAAAAAATAGTTTGTAAATCTGCCGCACGTGCGTATAGGAGGGCTAAGAAAGTAGGTATGGCAGACTTGTTTCCTAGACATCAATGGCAGCAATCCTAATTTTTTTTTATAAAACAGTAAAATGTATACCGAAGTTATCAGACTTGTATTGCAACAACTGTAAAAGTTTACATATTTACAAGGCGGAAGTAGAGTAACTGTCCCATACTGCGATTAGGTTAATTACCGGTACTTCCTAAACATTTTAGGAATTTTTTTTAACAGTGTAGACTCACACGTGAATGCAGTACTGAAGGTTTTGGCTATCGTTAATTTTAAGCACTGTTTGTCTTTTTAACAGGTCCCGTTAGATCTCAGAAACACAGAACGTGTGTGATTTGTCCAAAAATTGTTTTACACTCGTCAAAAATGGCGTCATGCAAAACTAACAGGATAAAAAAAAATGTACAGTTTATTGTAGACTAAGTTGACGTAAAATATTTCCGTGGTTTTTCAGTGTCTCTATCAATAATATGTTATTTATGTGTGAATAGCTTGCAGAACTTGACTTAATACACCCGCCCATATGAAAGCTAGTTGACTAAAACAAATTTACGCGAGGAAATCGTAGTTAAAATTAACGTGTATAAGACAAATTTTTATCTACGTTTTTTCTAAAAAATATTGAATAATTTACGTCCAAGTACCTTTAATGTGCAACTGCATATCTCTCTACACTGAATTAATTATTTGCAAATTTAGCACTGTGATTAAGGTTAATTCTACTACAGGTTAGAAAGAAATGTGTTTTCTTATGGGGAGAGTTTGGCACAGGGAGAATTTCTGTCTCTAGTTTCGCAGCAATCGCTAATGGACCTGGAAAATACGGACCTGTAATAAAATAAAATAAACCTGGGCTTGGAAATAACAGAAGTCATGTAACTTAATCTTAAAGTGAAAATAAACATATTTCGCGTTTTAAATTATTGACTTAATTTAATTTAAAATTCAGGGAAGCTCTGTGATTGGTCAGTTTGTACCAATTAACGATGCCAGTGCTCGAGCGGAAGAAATTTTCCCTGTGGCAAACTTTTCACAGTGATCTTTCTAACCTGTTGTATAATTAACCTTACTCTGGTGTATAGGAGTGTTAAGAAAGTAAGCATGGTGAAATTGTTTTCCCTACAGCGATGGTAGTTTTCCTATATGTTTTAAGTAAAGAGTCAAATGAATACTGATCTTGGATTTCTCTTTGAATATCTGGTTGGGGAGAAATGGAAATGCTGAGAGAAAAAAGCTGTAGCATCCCACCTGCTTGCAGCTGGTGTATTTAATTTCATTTGCATTGGCTGTTGGTAGTAGAGAGCAGTATTCTTTGTTCTGTGCTGCGTTGGTGCAGACATTTAATGCTCCATTGCGATATAGATGACTGTCAAAGATAACTAAAGATAATAGAAAAACATAAATAAGCAAAGTATGCTTTAGTCATCAGGATACGTACACAACATAAAATTTCATAAATGGATTCAGGTCAAATAAAAACAAGGACAAACAGATAGTAAACAAAAATCCATAGCAGAGCTCAAACCTGTGTCACTTATCTGTTTGTCCTTTGACCCGATCCCATTTACGGATTTTTATGTTGTGCATTTATATTGTTGACTAAAGCAGACTCTGCTTTTTATGTTTTTCAGTTAGCTTTAGTTTTCTTTGACAGTCATCTATATCGCAAAGTAGTATGCCCAAGAAACTAAATACAGTCATGCACTCCCATTGCACAGTTCTTCCAAAGATCGTATAATACTGATGTTACCAGACTCGTGTAGTAACAAGGCTTATAATCTGCTCTATTTACAACCTTAAGCATGGTAAGTTTCTCGTACCGTGCATTTAGGAGGATTTTTTTACAGTGTAAATAATTAAGGATTTGCAGTTTTTAAAATTAAGTTCATAGACTGTAAAAAAAACTCCTAATTGTGAGCGTACGAGTCGACATTACTCTGGCGATACCGTCTAACTAAATGGTATTCTGCCCGTTCGAGGCGAAGAAGATAGGAAGCGTTAAGGGTGACCCAGGTACGTGCATCACGTCCCATCGTAGCCTCTAGGGCTAGGCGCAAGACCTCTACTCGCTTGCAATCTTCCTCTAGATAGCACTTTTCTTTGAGACTTTACAACGTGTCAACCTGTAATTTCATGCCATAATCTTAAAGACAAAGCTGTAATGCGCGTGCTTATACGTTTTTAAAGATTTTACGCCTGGACGTTCATGCGTAAAAATGACCGTAGGAACCCCTAATTTAGCCGTTTTTGAGCGTAAGAAGATACACTCTAGAGATTAATCTAGGACATGAAATAAGTATATGCAAGTGTAACGGTCTTCAGTGGTGCCGCTTATCCACACGCTTCAAATACGTTGCAGTGTGTTCGTAAATACGTTTTCCACACGCGCCCATTGCGCTGATGTATGAAAAGAAAACACACTTTAGACAAGGGCGGAATGTCGCTGTGAGATCTACGCTTTTTGAAAGTCACTATAGAAAAACTACAAAACAACAATCCTTGATAATTATATTTGCCAACTTTATTAGCGAACATTTACCTGCAATGAGGCATTTGTTAAGCGTGATATCTTGCGCCGCAATTAAATGTACGAGATTTCGGCGTCAGAGATTGTTCTTCAGATATACGTTACTCGAGATACATTTTTGCTCAGAAAGTTGGCAACAACTATTGTCTAGGATTGGTGTTTTTTGATTTTTGCAAATTGGCTTCGATAAACCTACAGTTATAAACTAATGCTTGTAACGCTGAATTATATACCTCGCACTCTTAAGGAGGGGTATTAGATAATTTTCTAGTTTATTGTTTTTTTTTTTTTTTTTTCGAACCATAGCATTTATTCAAGTTGTATTATCAAAATTTGTTTTCTTTGACAAAACGTAAGATACCATCTCGATAAACTACTTGACATAAATAATAATGTAATCTTTCATTATTGGGGACCTTAATTCCAAATCATGCTGACTCCAAAATTTAGAGTTAACAAAAAAAATTCAATAATTTTATTGTGTTCATTTATTTATGTCTAAATTTGTTACTAACAACAGTGAAATTGTTGTATTTTGATTAGTAACACGTTTAAGAAAAGTATAATTGCGCACTAAAAAAATATATTACCTTTTATTTCTATTTCTTAAGTTTTGGATTTAGCATGGTTTGGAATTTAGGCCCCCAATTTGTCGTGCAGAATCATTGCAAAGGAATCATACGTTAATTTTCAAGAATGATTAAAAAGTACAATATAAGGCGAACATATGACACTATTATGGTCTCCAAAATTCATCACAAATGTCTTCTATCTCTCGACAATGCCACATTTACCAAAAATATTTTAGAACGGAAGTTATTGCAGATAATCGATAAATAAAATTAAGTATCTAGCTCTCCTCCTTAAGGCACTATGCTAATTAAGGCCATGTTAGGTAATTATTTTCACATTGGTGCAGAAACATCAAAACTTTTTTAACTGAATGCTTTGAAAAACTCAAGACGAAGAGCAGTCATGCGATGCGCAATTCTATATATAGGCCGCTCACGATAAAGTAAACACTTTTGAAGATCGTACTGCTAAAAATAATGAATAGAAGATTATTTATTTCTTGTGGCCTCGTGTGTTAACTTTCTAGTACGGTGAAATCTATAAACAGTGTTTTTTCTTACACTGCAACGTTTACACGATCCAGCGTGGAAGTATATTAATTGAACGAAAAAAAAAATAACTAGGGTTTAAAAAGTGCTACTTTATTGTGGATAGCCTATAGGTATTTTGTGAGAGAAAGCACTAGCCGTTCGTGAAAAAAAAATTATCTGGTTTGATTTTGGCATATTTTCATTACAAAATTGGTAATACTTTTTGAGTGCAAAAATTTGGCAAACTATGAAGTTTATTCCTACCGAAGAAAATGTATAGGTATAAATAATTATGTATTTGTGACAAACCGATATAGGGATTCTTCGGTATGAAAATTATGTTTTAAAAGAATATTTCCAAAATCACTACAAAACTACCGGGAGCTCCGTCAGTACTGAACAACTAACGAGCAAAACCGCTCAACATAGACGTAGCCGTTAAGGGTACTTGCGCTTTAGAGGCTTATAATAGACGGAGACATAAGGTCGACCTTGAAGCGCGCATCAAATGTCGCATCGCCTCAACGAGCCAAGCGCTGAACTAGCGTCCAAGGTTCCCGCCGAACCTTTTTTACTAGAGTATTCAAGTGACGATCAAATAATTTTATTGGTGGAAAGTCTGCAACTAAGTTCAGTGCAGGTCACAACCTGAGGTTTACATAGCTACAACCAGTTAGTACATTTTGAAGTACTGCAGTCTGAAATGGCCGTTTTTAGCCATGTTGTAGGGTTTTGAAATAGTGTTTTTCATAAGCATGGGATCTTATCAATTAGGTTCCGACCTTGTCGGAAGTGTGTTTTCTGTTCATATGTTGGCACAATTGGCATACGTGGAATATTTTCGTAGAAAAAAAACCTATATACAAACACACTGCGACACATTTGAATCGTGAGGTAGGCAGTGCCCTTAATGGTATGCTTCCCTGTTCTTACTTGTTTCGTCGATAATTATTATTTTTAAATCCTAAACGATAGCATGTATCAAAAATCTGTTTTGGCAGTTTTGTTTAAAATAATATTCACCATGTTGACTAATTTTTTCAAGACAGTAAATGCTATTATTATTTTATGAAATTACGTGAGTGAAATTTTGGTCAGCATTTAACATCGAGGTCTTCAGCGCTGGTGAGGAGCGGCATAATGTGAGTGGAGTAGCGCTGGAATGAAGGGGCGGGGGGGAAACGGGAGATCCCCAAGAAAACCCGCCGACCAACGGCATCGTCCGGCACGATTCCCACATGCGAAATCAAATTACGTAAATCAATGTAATTTTTGTTATTTAATTTATTAGCTGAGCCCGTATTATTTATCTCGAAAATAGCAGTCACGACAGAAACCATTTTAAACAAAACTGCTAGACATATTTGGGATATCTGCTCTTGTTTAAGCTTTAAAAAATAATTATTCGCCTACTCAAGTAGGCCTATTGTTGATGCAGGGACTTTTATGGCTTACAAGTACAAGCAGTAGACTACACCTAGGAAACTCAGATTTTTTGTGAAAAGAGTTTAAAGGCGGTACTATGCTTCTGTCATTTGACTAATAATTTTAAGGTTCGTTTGTAAGGCTAAAAAAATTATTTAAAAATAGCGTTTTTTGGAGAGAGTTTATACATTTTTTTTACTGCATAAAAGACTAAAACAAAACATCAGGAGCGTAGAGCATTACATTTGGAAGACAATGAATAAAAAATATTGTATGGTCACCGCTGAAAATCTCTCGTAATTTTGAGTCGCCCAAACGAATTTTTGCGTATTTTTGTTACCGGTTTGTGGCTCTGTCGGAGGAATAGTTGTTTTTCCTTGGCGTGGCTAATCTCTGTTTACATACACATATATACATGTTTATTTATACATTACTAGAGATGATGGTATATCGCGAAAATGTTTTGTGCCAACATAGCCTTGAAAACACTTCTTATTGGCTCAATCAAATAGGGCAGTAGCTCCACGTACAAGGAAAAGCCAGTAATCTTTTGATAAGTTGAACGTATGTTGAAGCCTAGCAAATAGTCAAGTTTTTCCGCGATAAACCATCATCTCTATACATTACGTGTTTACGTGTCTTCAGAGGATTCACAGATCCGGTCGACGTACACGGGAGAAAGAAGAAAGGAATCAGACAGGGCCTATATTTAGCAGCCATCCCAACATTCGTCTCAATAAATTACGGGATATCCTGTAAAACTGGGAACTGAATTGTGGACCCGATCATTGAACACCTCATCTCCTGGATACGAGGCGAGTGTATTACCTCTGTGCCACCTGGGTATATATTCTATTGAAACGAACTATATAAATAGGAACGAAAACATTCCAGGGCAAAAAAAAATTCCTGAGAAACAACCGCGCGGCGGACATAACATTCTATGACCACAAACACAGTCTCCAAACAAAAAAATAACCCGCAAAATGATGATTTGCGTTGAACTATTAAAGACCATACACTCGATCCAAGGAGAAGAGAACTACAGATGGTTGTAATACATGCACTGGAAATTTTTAGACAGAAACACATACACACAAAAAGTTAAAAGATGAATTGTACAGTCGGAGAACGACGTTGTTAAGAGAACTGGGATAAAGTGGACAGAAGAAAGAAAATGAAAGCTTGGAGATTCAGAAAATGTTTAACTATCATAAAAATCCATGAATGAAATTATCGCAGATTATATTACCGTATAGGGACAGGAAAATTTCATGAATTCAGCGACCCCGCATGCAAGAATCCATAGTTCTATGTATACTCAAGCCCCGTCTATTAGTTCGTTGTCGGCTTATTCCACTGAGTAGCAGCTAGTGGACAAATGGTCGGGGCTTGAGTCCGCCTAAGATATTTGATTCTAACATGCAGGTAATTGAATTCGCGAAATTTTCCTGTCCCTATATATACATACTCACGTTCGTTGGAATATCGTACTTGAGCTAATATCGACGTTCATGTTACCATGTTGCCGATATGCAAAGACATTGATATAGGTTGTTCACTATAAACTGAACATTCAGCAGAACTTGTAATTAATTAAAAATAGGTTTTATTGGGCCGATATATATCAACCTTTGAGAGTGTTGAAACGCTTACACTGATATTTAGTTACATGAAAGTTTTCATCTTAAATATAGTAAACATAACTGCAAAACGGCCGAAAGAAAAATTTATGCAGTGCTCACTTTATCGTGAACGGCCTAATAGTTCTGTAGTACGTATACGGAATTGTGCCAGGGGCGCCTGAGAGATTAGGCCACTCGCTAACAGTGATAGCAGGGTTGGTATCGGTTTGTCAGCGTACCAGGGGCAAACTGCCACCTTGCAACCTGTTGTGACTTGCGGGCTGGTCTGCATGACAGGCGCTAGCAATAGACCCTTAGATCATTAGTCATTACTAGCTTTATAAAGCCATGCTCTCTTGTTTATACATTTTGGCGATATTAATTTTTTACGCCTAAACGAGGGCAGATATCAAAAATCTGTCTGCCAGTTTTGTTTAAAATCGTCTTCTCCATGTTGGCTGATTTGTTTCAAGGAAGTAAATACTATTGTTTTAGCTAATTATGTAATTAAGGAATTTACGGTTAAGGTTGTATGTATGCCACTAAAACTAATTGACATACCAAAACTGAAAAACGATGTTGCGAGCTATAACGTCTCTTATTTAAAATTAAAAAAAAAAAAGTAAATTTGTTTTGTGTTTTTGAATAATTCTTGAATTTTTTAAATTAAAATTTTAAATTTCAGGACTTTTTTTTAATGAATATTGTAATTTTTATTATGTATATAGGAGACGTTGTAGCCCACAGCTTTCCTTATCCACTGTTTTTTATTTTTTTTTTATTTTTTATGTCAGTTGGTTTTAGTGGCGTACATAAAACCGTAAAATGCACATTTTGACGTTTACGAGACATTATGCAAAATATATGAGATAAAAATATTTCATCATTTGAACAAAATTTATTCACAATTTATGTCTAAAATATATGAAAATATCTGGTACAAATACAAAAACAAAATATGACGCTGGAAATTGATTTAGACCGCGTTCTGAAATAATGTTAGGTGCGGCTTTGGAATCTGTCCAGTCTTATCTATTTGACACCACTTTTTTTTTTGTTCATCATTCACGTACGACTCACATTGATATAGGTTGTTTTCGACCTTTTTCATGCACTACTATGAAAAATAAATATTTTCTAGGCCAACGAACACTCTTAAACAGTCGCTCATAATTTACCACCACGTTTTTACGGGTTCTGTAGCAATATTTCCAATATAATTTGTCCGAAACAAATACATACGTATCCTGATTTATCGCGGGGAAATTTTACTGTATTCTGGGCTTCAATGTAGGATGCTAATGTTCGACGTTCTTCTTTCGTTTTTGACGGACCCCATTTGACTGAACTAATAGTAACTCTGTGTGCGGAGCTAATGGATGATTGTAATCCGTCGGTAGACAACTGAATCGTGGCACATAGTCTGTCGTCCAATAATACGCAAGGCGAAGGAACCAGCTCTGGGTTGGGAAATACTCTGGTGATGCAGGGTGGGCACAGACCTGGAAAACCTGGAATTTTCAGGGATATTGTGACTACCTGGCAATGTCAGGGAAATTGTAAGAGAATTTTCGTCTCTATGCGAAATGTTAGGGAATTTTCTCGCCTGGCTCATTTTGAGCTTCCATAAAAGTCACAGGATGGAAAATACTTCAGTTTTGAGACAGTAATTTTTTATTAAAAATTTATCGTCGTGTACACGTGACTATACCTAATTGTCAGGTTCATTGTTGCTTCCGCTGAATTCTTGTCAAATTCTCTGGCTGGACAACAGAAACGCGTTAGAAAGGACTTGAAATCATTACCATCATTGAAAAATATATTGCAGTGTTTTCATTTTTTGAAACATCTGGGAAGGTTGTGGTTTACTGTCAGGGAAATTAGGGAATAATCAGGGAGTTTTGTTTGTCGCAATGTGTGACCATACTGTGTTAAACATTATCGCGATTTTCCATTGTATATAGGCCTAGTAATAGGTAGACACCACGGCCATAGAACAGGTCTGGACACTCGCCTGGAAACTTGACCCCCTTGTCAAGTTACCGAGAATGTTGTACTTTTTTCAATCCGAGCGGTTAGACTCAAACTCAGCCCACTTTTTTCCATTGTTAACATTATAAAGTAAATAAAGATTTCTGGAGCCATGATTAAAATTGTGAGCGAAGGAAGTATTTCTAAATTGATAAAAAATACGTTTTGATAAATAGTTTATCTTAGTGGGAGGGAAGTGGGTGGAGCTTGAGCTCGACCTCCCGGATTACAGCGCCAAAAATGTATAGCATTGTAGGTAACTTGGTGAACTGCAGCCAAACAACAAGGGGGTCAAGTTTCCAGGCGAGTGTCCAGACCTGTTCTTCTACGGCTGTGGCCAGGGGGTGGACACAGAATAGGGCGGCCAGGGCAACTAATTTGAAGGGCATCATGCATCGACAACATTACAAAATAAACATTATGTGAAATATAACGACAATGTTTGGTGGTTTATGATACTAGCATGCCAAGCATTATTGCGTATATAATACATTTTTATTTATTTATAGTAATACACATTTTCAATTACAATAACTTTTCGGTTAAGTTGTCTACCATGAGACTCTCGACCTCGTGACTGCTCGGACAGCTCGTGATTGCTACGAATCGTAAATTGTTTTTGTGTTTGTGGAATAATTTTAGTTAAATTTTATAATGGGGAAGATCAAGAGGTACCCCTGTTCTACAATTAATTGTGATTCTGTTCATTCACGCGCAGAACGGGCGTACAAATGTTATACTTTCCCCAAAAATTTGAACAGGAGG